>CM063089.1:114199779-114202279 GCA_031876335.1 Hipposideros larvatus | reverse complement strand
CCCTAACCCTAACGCTAACCCTAAACTAACCCTAACCCTAACCCTAACACTGTCGCTAAACCTAACTCTGTACCTTACCGTCTCTCTAACTTTAACTCTAACACTCACCCTGTAACTAACCCTGTCCCTAAACCTAACCTTAACCGTCAGCCAAAACCTAAACTTAACCATAACCCTAACACTAAACCTAAACATGTCTCAAACCCGAATCGTGTACCTAACCCTAACCCTAAACTTAACCCTAACCCGAAACCCGAAACCCTAACCGTAAACCTAACCCTAACCCTAAACCGTAAGCCCTAACTCGAACCCTAACCCTAACCCTAAAGCCTAAATCCTAACACTAACCCTAACCCTAAAGCCTAAACCCTAACTCTAACCCTAACCCTAACTCTAAACCCTAAACCTTAACCTTAACCCTAACCCTAAACCTATCCCTAAAACCTAACCCTACGCTAACCCTAACACTAACCCTAACCCTATCCCTAAACCCTAACCCTAAAATGTAAACACTAACCCTCCCCTATTCCTAACCCTAACCCTAACCCTAACCCTAAACCCTAAACCCTAACCTTAACCCTAACCCTAAACCTAAACCGTAACCATAACACTAACCCTATCCTAAAACCTAAACCTAACCCTAACCCTAACCCTAACCCTAACACTAACCTTAACCCTAACACTAAACCCGAAACCCTAACACTAACCCTAACCCTAAACCTAAACCCTAAAGCCAAATCCTAACCCTAACGCTAACCCTAACCATAAACACTAAACCCTAACCGTAACCCAACCCTAAACCTAACCCTAAACCCTAAACCCTAACACTAACCCTTACCCTAAAGCCTAAACCCTAACTCTAACACTAACCCTAACCCTAAACCCTAACCCTGAAATGTAAACACTAACCCTCCCCTATTCCTAACCCTAACCCTAACCCTAAACCTGAACCCTAACCTAACCTGATCCCTAACCCTAACACTGTCGCTAAACCTAACTCTGACCCTTACCGTCTCTCCAACCTTAACTCTAACCCTCACCCTGTCACTAACCATGTCCCTAAACCTAAACTTAAGCATCAGACAAAACCTAAAGTTAATATAACCCTAACAGTAAACCTAACCATGTCCCAAACCCTAATCCTGTCCCTAAACCTAAAACTAATGCTAACCCTAACCCTAACCCTAACCCTAAACCCTAAACCCTAAACTTAACCCTAACCCTAAACCTAAACCGTAACCCTAACCCTAACCCTATCCCTAAAACCTAACCCTAACCCTAACCCTAACCCTAACCCTAACCTAACCCTAACCCTAACCCTAACACTGTCGCTAAACCTAACTCTGTACCTTACCGTCTCTCTAACTTTAACTCTAACCCTCACCCTGTAACTAACCCTGTCCCTAAATCTAACCTTAACCGTCAGCCAAAACCTAAACTTAACCATAACCCTAACACTAAACCTAAACATGTCTCAAACCCGAATCGTGTACCTAACCCTAACCCTAAACTTAACCCTAACCCGAAACCCGAAACCCTAACCGTAAACCTAAACCTAACCCTAAACCGTAAGCCCTAACTCGAACCCTAACCCTAACCTAAAGCCTAAATCCTAACACTAACCCTAACCCTAAAGCCTAAACCCTAACTCTAACCCTAACCCTAACCCTAAACCCTAAACCTTAACCTTAACCCTAACCCTAAACCTATCCCTAAAACCTAACCCTACCCTAACCCTAACCCTAACTCTAACCCTAACACTAACCCTAACCCTATCCCTAAACCCTAACCCTAAAATGTAAACACTAACCCTCCCCTATTCCTAACCCTAACCCTAACCCTAACCCTAAACCCTAACCTAACCTGATCCCTAACCCTAACACTGTCGCTAAACCTAACTCTGACGCTTACCGTCTCTCCAACCTTAACTCTAACCCTCACCCTGTCACTAACCCTGTCCCTAAACCTAAACTTAAGCATCAGACAAAACCTAAACTTAATATAACCCTAACAGTAAACCTAACCATGTCCCAAACCTTAATCCTGTCCGTAACCCTAAACCTAATGCTAACCCTAACCTTAACCCTAACCCTAAACCCTAAACCCTAACCTTAACCCTAACCCTAAACCTAAACCGTAACCCTAACACTAACCCTATCCCTAAAACCTAACCCTAACCCTAACCCTAACCCTAACCCTAACCCTAACCCTAACCTTAACCCTAACACTAAACCCGAAACCCTAACACTAAACCTAACCCTAAACCTAAACCCTAAACCCAAAACCTAACCCTAACGCTAACCGTAACCATAAACACTAAACCCTAACCCTAACCCTAACCCTAACCCTAAACCCTAAACACTAACACTAACCCTAACCCTAAAGCCTAAACCCTAACTCTAACCCTAACCCTAACCCTAAACCCTAAACCCTAACCTTAACCCTAACCCTAAACCTTAATCCTAACCCTAACCCTAACCCTAACCCTAACCCTAACCCT
>CM063089.1:114184779-114197279 GCA_031876335.1 Hipposideros larvatus | reverse complement strand
AACCCTAACCCTAAGCCCTAAACCCAAACCCTAACCCTAACGCTAACCCTAAACATAAAACTAAACCCTAACCCTAACCCTAACCCTAACCCTAACCCTAAACCCTAAACCCTAACACTAACCCTAACCCTAAAGCCTAAACCCTAACTCTAACCCTAACCCTAACCCTAAACCCTAAACCCTAACCTTAACCCTAACCCTAAACCTAAACCGTAACCCTAACCCTAACCCTATCCCTAAAACCTAACCCTAACCCTAACCCTAAACCTAACTATAACCCTAAACCTAACCCTAACCTAATCCCTAAACCCTAACCCTAAAATGTAAACCCCTACCCTCCCCTATTCCTAAACCTAACCCTAACCCTAACCCTAAACCCTAACCTAACCTGATCCCTAACCCTAACACTGTCGCTAAACCTAACTCTGACCCTTACCGTCTCTCCAACCTTAACTCTAACCCTCACCCTGTCACTAACCCTGTCCCTAAACCTAAACTTAAGCATCAGACAAAACCTAAACTTAATATAACCCTAACAGTAAACCTAACCATGTCCCAAACCCTAATCCTGTCCCGAACCCTAAACCTAATGCTAACCCTAACCCTAACCCTAACCCTAAACCCTAAACCCTAACCTTAACCCTAACCCTAAACCTAAACCGTAACCCTAACCCTAAACCTATCCCTAAAACCTAACCCTAACCCTAACCCTAACCCTAACCCTAACCCTAACCTAACCCTAACCCTAACACTGTCGCTAAACCTAACTCTGTACCTTACCATCTCTCTAACTTTAACTCTAACCCTCACCCTGTAACTAACCCTGTCCCTAAACCTAACCTTAACCATCAGCCAAAACCTAAACTTAACCATAACCCTAACACTAAACCTAAACATGCTCAAACCCGAATTGTGTATCTAAAACTAACCCTAAACTTAACCCTAACCCGAAACCCGAAACCCTAACCCTAACCCTAACACTAACCCTAAACCGTAAGCCCTAACTCTAACCCTAACCCTAACCCTAAAGCCTAAATCCTAACTCTAACCCTAACCCTAACCCTAACCCTATCCCTAAACCCTAACCCTAAAATGTAAGCACTAACCCTCCCCTATTCCTAACCCTAACCCTAACCCTAACCCTAAACCCTAACCTAACCTGATCCCTAACACTAACACTGTTGCTAAACCTAACTCTGACCCTTACCGTCTCTCTAAACTTAACTCTAACCCTCACCCTGTCACTAAACCTGTCCCTAAAACTAACCTTAACCATCAGCCAAAACCAAAACTTAACTATAACCCTACACTAAACCTAACCATTTCCCAAACCCTAATCCTGCCCCTAACCCTAACCCTAACCCTAACTCTAACCCTAACCCTAACCTAACCCTAACCCTAACCCTAACACTGTCGCTAAACCTAACTCTGACCCTTACCGTCTCTCTATCTTTAACTCTAAACCTCACCCTGTAACTAACCCTGTCCCTAAACCTAACCTTAACCATCAGCCAAAACCTAAACTTAACTATAACCCTAACACTCAACCTAACCATGTCTCAAACCCAAAACGTGTACCTAACCCTAACCATAACCTTAACCCTAACCCGAAACCCGAAACCCTAACCGTAAACCTAACCCTAACCCTAAACCGTAAGCCCTAACTCGAACCCTAACCCTAACCCTAAAGCCTAAATCCTAACACTAACCCTAACCCTAAAGCCTAAACCCTAACTCTAACCCTAACCCTAACCCTAAACCCTAAACCTTAACCTTAACCCTAACCCTAAACCTATCCCTAAAACCTAACCCTACCCTAACCCTAACCCTAACTCTAACCCTAACACTAACCCTAACCCTATCCCTAAACCCTAACCCTAAACCGTAAGCCCTAACTCGAACCCTAACCCTAACCCTAAAGCCTAAACCCTAACCCTAACACTAACCCTAACCCTAAACCTAAACACTAAACCCAAACCCTAACCCTAACGCTAACCCTAACCATAAACACTAAACCCTAACCCTAACCCTAACCCTAACCCTAACACTAAACCCTAAACCCTAACACTAACCCTAACCCTAAAGCCTAAACCCTAACTCTAACCCTAACCCTAACCCTAAACCCTAAACCCTAATCTTAACCCTAACCCTAAACCTAAACCGTAACCCTAACCCTAACCCTATCCCTAAAACCTAACCCTAACCCTAACCCTAACTCTAACCCTAACCCTAACCCTAACCCTATCCCTAAACCCTAACCCTAAAATGTAAACACTAACCCTCCCCTATTCCTAACCCTAACCCTAACCCTAACCCTAAACCCTAACCTAACCTGATCCCTAACCCTAACACTGTCGCTAAACCTAACTCTGAGGCTTACCGTCTCTCCAACCTTAACTCTAACCCTCACCCTGTCACTAACCCTGTCCCTAAACCTAAACTTAAGCATCAGACAAAACCTAAACTTAATATAACCCTAACAGTAAACCTAACCCTGTCCCAAACCTTAATCCTGTCCCTAACCCTAAACCTAATGCTAACCCTAACCTTAACCCTAACCCTAAACCCTAAACCCTAACCTTAACCCTAACCCTAAACCTAAACCGTAACCCTAACACTAACCCTATCCCTAAAACCTAACCCTAACCCTAACCCTAACCCTAACCCTAACCCTAACCCTAACCTTAACCCTAACACTAAACCCGAAACCCTAACACTAACCCTAACCCTAAACCTAAACCCTAAACCCAAAACCTAACCCTAACGCTAACCGTAACCATAAACACTAAACCCTAACCCTAACCCTAACCCTAACCCTAACCCTAAACCCTAAACCCTAACCTTAACCCTAACCCTAAACCTAAACCGTAACCCTAACCCTAAACCTATCCCTAAAACCTAAACCTACCCTAATCCTAACCCTAACTCTAAACCTAACCCTAACCCTAACCCTAACCCTAAACCCTAACCCTAAAATGTAAACACTAACCCTCCCCTATTCCTAACCCTAACCCTAACCCTAACCCTAAACCCTAACCTAACCTGATCCCTAACCCTAACACTGTCGCTAAACCTAACTCTGACGCTTACCGTCTCTCCAACCTTAACTCTAACCCTCACCCTGTCACTAACCCTGTCCCTAAACCTAAACTTAAGCATCAGACAAAACCTAAACTTAATATAACCCTAACAGTAAACCTAACCATGTCCCAAAACCTAATCCTGCCCCTAACACTAACCCTAACCATAACCATAACCCTAACCCAAATCCTAAACTCTAACCCTAACCCTAACCCTAAACCCTAACTCTAACCCTAACCCTAACCCTAAACCGTAACCCTAACACTAACCTTATCCCTAAAACCTAACCCTAACCCTAACCGTAACCCTAACCCTAACCCTAACCATACCCCTAAACACTAACCCTAACCCTAACAATAACCCAAACCTAACACAAAACCTAACCATGTCTCAAACCCTAATCCTGTACCTAACCCTAACCCTAAACCCTAAACACTAACCCTAACCCTATGCCTAACGCTAACGCTAACCATAACCCTAATCCTAAACCCTAACCCTAACCCTAAACCGTAACCCTAACCCTAACCCTAACACTGTCGCTAAACCTAACTCTGATCCTTACTGTCTCTCTAACCTTAACTCTAACCCTCACCTTGTCACTAACCCTGTCCCTAAACTTATCCTTAAACATCAGCCAAAACCTAAATTTAACTATAACCTAAAACTAAACTTAACATGTCCCAAAACCGAATCTTGTCCATAACCCTAACCTTAACCCTAACCTAACACTAACCCTAAACCTGAAACCCTAACCCTAACCCTAACCGTAACCCTAACCCTAACCCTAACCCTAACCTTAATCCTGTACCTAAACTTAACCCTAATACTAACCCTAACCCTAACCCTAACCCGAAACCCTAAACCCTAACCCGAACCCTAACCCTAACCCTAAACCCTAACCCTAACTCTATCCCAAAACCCTAACCCTAACCCTAAACCTAACCCTAAACCTAACCCTAACCCTAACCCTAACCTAAACCTAACCCTAACCCTAACACTGTCGCTAAACCTAACTCTGACCCTTACCGTCTCTCTAATTTTAACTCTAACCCTCACCCTGTAACTAACCCTGTCCCTAAACCTAACCTTAAGCATCAGCCAAAACCTAAACTTAACTATAACCCTAACACTAAACCTAAACATGTCTCAAACCCGAATCGTGTACCTAACCCTAACCCTAACCCTAACACTAACCCTAACCCTAACACTAAACCCGAAACCCTAACACTAACCCTAACCCTAACCCTAAGCCCTAAACCCAAACCCTAACCCTAACGCTAACCCTAAACATAAACACTAAACCCTAACCCTAACCCTAACCCTAACCCTAACCCTAAACCCTAAACCCTAACACTAACCCTAACCCTAAAGCCTAAACCCTAACTCTAACCCTAACCCTAACCCTAAACCCTAAACCCTAACCTTAACCCTAACCCTAAACCTAAACCGTAACCCTAACCCTAACCCTATCCCTAAAACCTAACCCTAACCCTAACCCTAAACCTAACTATAACCCTAAACCTAACCCTAACCTTATCCCTAAACCCTAACCCTAAAATGTAAACCCCTACCCTCCCCTATTCCTAAACCTAACCCTAACCCTAACCCTAAACCCTAACCTAACCTGATCCCTAACCCTAACACTGTCGCTAAACCTAACTCTGACCCTTACCGTCTCTCCAACCTTAACTCTAACCCTCACCCTGTCACTAACCCTGTCCCTAAACCTAAACTTAAGCATCAGACAAAACCTAAACTTAATATAACCCTAACAGTAAACCTAACCATGTCCCAAACCCTAATCCTGTCCCGAACCCTAAACCTAATGCTAACCCTAACCCTAACCCTAACCCTAAACCCTAAACCCTAACCTTAACCCTAACCCTAAACCTAAACCGTAACCCTAACCCTAAACCTATCCCTAAAACCTAACCCTAACCCTAACCCTAACCCTAACCCTAACCCTAACCTAACCCTAACCCTAACCCTAACACTGTCGCTAAACCTAACTCTGTACCTTACCATCTCTCTAACTTTAACTCTAACCCTCACCCTGTAACTAACCCTGTCCCTAAACCTAACCTTAACCATCAGCCAAAACCTAAACTTAACCATAACCCTAACACTAAACCTAAACATGCTCAAACCCGAATTGTGTATCTAAAACTAACCCTAAACTTAACCCTAACCCGAAACCCGAAACCCTAACCCTAACCCTAACACTAACCCTAAACCGTAAGCCCTAACTCTAACCCTAACCCTAACCCTAAAGCCTAAATCCTAACTCTAACCCTAACCCTAACCCTAACCCTATCCCTAAACCCTAACCCTAAAATGTAAGCACTAACCCTCCCCTATTCCTAACCCTAACCCTAACCCTAACCCTAAACCCTAACCTAACCTGATCCCTAACACTAACACTGTTGCTAAACCTAACTCTGACCATTACCGTCTCTCTAAACTTAACTCTAACCCTCACCCTGTCACTAAACCTGTCCCTAAAACTAACCTTAACCATCAGCCAAAACCAAAACTTAACTATAACCCTACACTAAACCTAACCATTTCCCAAACCCTAATCCTGCCCCTAACCCTAACCCTAACCCTAACTCTAACCCTAACCCTAACCTAACCCTAACCCTAACCCTAACACTGTCGCTAAACCTAACTCTGACCCTTACCGTCTCTCTATCTTTAACTCTAAACCTCACCCTGTAACTAACCCTGTCCCTAAACCTAACCTTAACCATCAGCCAAAACCTAAACTTAACTATAACCCTAACACTCAACCTAACCATGTCTCAAACCCAAAACGTGTACCTAACCCTAACCATAACCTTAACCCTAACCCGAAACCCGAAACCCTAACCGTAAACCTAACCCTAACCCTAAACCGTAAGCCCTAACTCGAACCCTAACCCTAACCCTAAAGCCTAAATCCTAACACTAACCCTAACCCTAAAGCCTAAACCCTAACTCTAACCCTAACCCTAACCCTAAACCCTAAACCTTAACCTTAACCCTAACCCTAAACCTATCCCTAAAACCTAACCCTACCCTAACCCTAACCCTAACTCTAACCCTAACACTAACCCTAACCCTATCCCTAAACCCTAACCCTAAACCGTAAGCCCTAACTCGAACCCTAACCCTAACCCTAAAGCCTAAATCCTAACACTAACCCTAACCCTAAAGCCTAAACCCTAACCCTAACACTAACCCTAACCCTAAACCTAAACACTAAACCCAAACCCTAACCCTAACGCTAACCCTAACCATAAACACTAAACCCTAACCCTAACCCTAACCCTAACCCTAACACTAAACCCTAAACCCTAACACTAACCCTAACCCTAAAGCCTAAACCCTAACTCTAACCCTAACCCTAACCCTAAACCCTAAACCCTAATCTTAACCCTAACCCTAAACCTAAACCGTAACCCTAACCCTAACCCTATCCCTAAAACCTAACCCTAACCCTAACCCTAACTCTAACCCTAACCCTAACCCTAACCCTATCCCTAAACCCTAACCCTAAAATGTAAACACTAACCCTCCCCTATTCCTAACCCTAACCCTAACCCTAACCCTAAACCCTAACCTAACCTGATCCCTAACCCTAACACTGTCGCTAAACCTAACTCTGAGGCTTACCGTCTCTCCAACCTTAACTCTAACCCTCACCCTGTCACTAACCCTGTCCCTAAACCTAAACTTAAGCATCAGACAAAACCTAAACTTAACCATAACCCTAACACTAAACCTAAACATGCTCAAACCCGAATTGTGTATCTAAAACTAACCCTAAACTTAACCCTAACCCGAAACCCGAAACCCTAACCCTAACCCTAACACTAACCCTAAACCGTAAGCCCTAACTCTAACCCTAACCCTAACCCTAAAGCCTAAATCCTAACTCTAACCCTAACCCTAACCCTAACCCTATCCCTAAACCCTAACCCTAAAATGTAAGCACTAACCCTCCCCTATTCCTAACCCTAACCCTAACCCTAAACCCTAACCTAACCTGATCCCTAACACTAACACTGTTGCTAAACCTAACTCTGACCCTTACCGTCTCTCTAAACTTAACTCTAACCCTCACCCTGTCACTAAACCTGTCCCTAAAACTAACCTTAACCATCAGCCAAAACCAAAACTTAACTATAACCCTACACTAAACCTAACCATTTCCCAAACCCTAATCCTGCCCCTAACCCTAACCCTAACCCTAACTCTAACCCTAACCCTAACCTAACCCTAACCCTAACCCTAACACTGTCGCTAAACCTAACTCTGACCCTTACCGTCTCTCTATCTTTAACTCTAAACCTCACCCTGTAACTAACCCTGTCCCTAAACCTAACCTTAACCATCAGCCAAAACCTAAACTTAACTATAACCCTAACACTCAACCTAACCATGTCTCAAACCCAAAACGTGTACCTAACCCTAACCATAACCTTAACCCTAACCCGAAACCCGAAACCCTAACCGTAAACCTAACCCTAACCCTAAACCGTAAGCCCTAACTCGAACCCTAACCCTAACCCTAAAGCCTAAATCCTAACACTAACCCTAACCCTAAAGCCTAAACCCTAACTCTAACCCTAACCCTAACCCTAAACCCTAAACCTTAACCTTAACCCTAACCCTAAACCTATCCCTAAAACCTAACCCTACCCTAACCCTAACCCTAACTCTAACCCTAACACTAACCCTAACCCTATCCCTAAACCCTAACCCTAAACCGTAAGCCCTAACTCGAACCCTAACCCTAACCCTAAAGCCTAAATCCTAACACTAACCCTAACCCTAAAGCCTAAACCCTAACCCTAACACTAACCCTAACCCTAAACCTAAACACTAAACCCAAACCCTAACCCTAACGCTAACCCTAACCATAAACACTAAACCCTAACCCTAACCCTAACCCTAACCCTAACACTAAACCCTAAACCCTAACACTAACCCTAACCCTAAAGCCTAAACCCTAACTCTAACCCTAACCCTAACCCTAAACCCTAAACCCTAATCTTAACCCTAACCCTAAACCTAAACCGTAACCCTAACCCTAACCCTATCCCTAAAACCTAACCCTAACCCTAACCCTAACTCTAACCCTAACCCTAACCCTAACCCTATCCCTAAACCCTAACCCTAAAATGTAAACACTAACCCTCCCCTATTCCTAACCCTAACCCTAACCCTAACCCTAAACCCTAACCTAACCTGATCCCTAACCCTAACACTGTCGCTAAACCTAACTCTGAGGCTTACCGTCTCTCCAACCTTAACTCTAACCCTCACCCTGTCACTAACCCTGTCCCTAAACCTAAACTTAAGCATCAGACAAAACCTAAACTTAATATAACCCTAACAGTAAACCTAACCCTGTCCCAAACCTTAATCCTGTCCCTAACCCTAAACCTAATGCTAACCCTAACCTTAACCCTAACCCTAAACCCTAAACCCTAACCTTAACCCTAACCCTAAACCTAAACCGTAACCCTAACACTAACCCTATCCCTAAAACCTAACCCTAACCCTAACCCTAACCCTAACCCTAACCCTAACCCTAACCTTAACCCTAACACTAAACCCGAAACCCTAACACTAACCCTAACCCTAAACCTAAACCCTAAACCCAAAACCTAACCCTAACGCTAACCGTAACCATAAACACTAAACCCTAACCCTAACCCTAACCCTAACCCTAACCATAAACCCTAAACCCTAACACTAACCCTAACCCTAAAGCCTAAACCCTAACTCTAAACCTAACCCTAACCCTAAACCCTAAACCCTAACCTTAACCCTAACCCTAAACCTAAACCGTAACCCTAACCCTAACCCTAACCCTAACCCTAACCCTAAACCTAAACCGTAACCCTAACCCTAAACCTATCCCTAAAACCTAACCCTACCCTAACCCTAACCCTAACTCTAACCCTAACCCTAACCCTAACCCTATCCCTAAACCCTAACCCTGAAATGTAAACACTGACCCTCCCCTATTCCTAACCCTAACCCTAACCCTAACCCTAAACCCTAACCTAACCTGATCCCTAACCCTAACACTGTCGCTAAACCTAACTCTGACCCTTACCGTCTCTCCAACCTTAACTCTAACCCTCACCCTGTCACTAACCCTGTCCCTAAACCTAAACTTAAGCATCAGGCAAAACCTAAACTTAATATTACCCTAACAGTAAACCTAACCATGTCCCAAACCCTAATCCTGTCCCTAACCCTAACCCTAACCCTAACCCTAACCCTAACACTAACCCTAACCCTAAACCTAAACACTAAACCCAAACCCTAACCGTAACGCTAACCCTAACCATAAACACTAAACCCTAACCCTAACCCTAACCCTAACCCTAACACTAAACCCTAAACCCTAACACTAACCCTAACCCTAAAGCCTAAACCCTAACTCTAACCCTAACCCTAACCCTAAACCCTAAACCCTAACCTTAACCCTAACCCTAAACCTAAACCGTAACCCTAACCCTAAACCTATCCCTAAAACCTAAACCTACCCTAATCCTAACCCTAACTCTAAACCTAACCCTAACCCTAACCCTAACCCTAAACCCTAACCCTAAAATGTAAACACTAACCCTCCCCTATTCCTAACCCTAACCCTAACCCTAACCCTAAACACTAACCTAACCTGATCCCTAACCCTAACACTGTCGCTAAACCTAACTCTGACGCTTACCGTCTCTCCAACCTTAACTCTAACCCTCACCCTGTCACTAACCCTGTCCCTAAACCTAAACTTAAGCATCAGACAAAACCTAAACTTAATATAACCCTAACAGTAAACCTAACCATGTACAAAACACTAATCCTGTCCCTATCCCTAAAACTAATGCTAACCCTAACCCTAACCCTAAACCCTAAACTCTAACCTTAACCCTAACCCTAAACCTAAACCGTAACCCTAACACTAAACCTATCCCTAAAACCTAACCCTAACCCTAAACCTAACCCTAACCCTAACCCTAACCTTAACCCTAACACAAACCCGAAACCCTAACACTAACCCTAACCCTAAACCTAAACCCTAAACCCAAACCCTAACCCTAACGCTAACCGTAACCATAAACACTAAACCCTAACCCTAACCCTAACCCTAACCCTAACACTAAACCCTAAACCCTAACACTAACCCTAACCCTAAAGCCTAAACCCTAACTCTAACCCTAACCTTAACCCTAAACCCTAAACCCTAACCTTAACCCTAACCCTAAACCTAAACCGTAACCCTAACCCTAACCCTAACCCTAACCCTAACCCTAACTCTAACCCTAACCCTAACCCTAACCCTATCCCTAAACCCTAACCCTAAAATGTAAACACTAACCCTCCCCTATTCCTAACCCTAACACTAACCCTAACCCTAAACCCTAACCTAACCTGATCCCTATCCCTAACACTGTCGCTAAACCTAACTCTGACCCTTACCGTCTCTCCAACCTTAACTCTAACCCTCACCCTGTCACTAACCCTGTCCCTAAACCTAAACTTAAGCATCAGACAAAACCTAAACTTAATATAACCCTAACAGTAAACCTAACCATGTCCCAAACCCTAATCCTGCCCCTAACACTATCCCTAACCATAACCATAACCCTAACACAAATCCTAAACCCTAATCCTAACCCTAACCCTAAACCCTAACTCTAACCCTAACCCTAACCCTAAACCGTAACCCTAACACTAACCTTATCCCTAAAACCTAACCCTAACCCTAACCTTAACCCTAACCCTAACCCTAACCCTACCCCTAAACACTAACCCTAACCCTAACCATAACCCTAACCCTAACCATGTCTCAAACCCTAATCCTGTACCTAACCCTAACCCTAAACCCTAAACACTAACCCTAACCCTATGCCTAACGCTAACGCTAACCATAACCCTAATCCTAAACCCTAACCCTAACCCTAAACCGTAACCCTAACCCTAACCCTAACACTGTCGCTAAACCTAACTTTGATCCTTACTGTCTCTCTAACCTTAACTCTAACCCTCACCTTGTCACTAACCCTGTCCCTAAACTTATCCTTAAACATCAGCCAAAACCTAAATTTAACTATAACCTAAAACTAAACTTAACATGTCCCAAAACCGAATCTTGTCCATAACCCTAACCTTAACCCTAACCTAACACTAACCCTAAACCTGAAACCCTAACCCTAACCCTAACCGTAACCCTAACCCTAACCCTAACCCTAACCCTAACCTTAATTCTGTACCTAAACTTAACCCTAATGCTAACCCTAACCCTAACCCTAACCCGAAACCCTAAACCCTAACCCGAACCCTAACCCTAACCCTAAACCCTAACCCTAACTCTATCCCAAAACCCTAACCCTAACCCTAAACCCTAACCCTAAACCTAACCCTAACCCTAACCCTAACCTAAACCTAACCCTAACCCTAACACTGTCGCTAAACCTAACTCTGACCCTTACCGTCTCTCTAATTTTAACTCTAACCCTCACCCTGTAACTAACCCTGTCCCTAAACCTAACCTTAAGCATCAGCCAAAACCTAAACTTAACTATAACCCTAACACTAAACCTAAACATGTCTCAAACCCGAATCGTGTACCTAACCCTAACCCTAACCCTAACACTAACCCTAACCCTAACACTAAACCCGAAACCCTAACACTAACCCTAACCCTAACCCTAAGCCCTAAACCCAAACCCTAACCCTAACGCTAACCCTAACCATAAACACTAAACCCTAACCCTAACCCTAACCCTAACCCTAACCCTAACCCTAACCCTAAACCCTAAACCCTAACACTAACCCTAACCCTAAAGCCTAAACCCTAACTCTAACCCTAACCCTAACCCTAAACCCTAAACCCTAACCTTAACCCTAACCCTAAACCTAAACCGTAACCCTAACCCTAACCCTATCCCTAAAACCTAACCCTAACCCTAACCCTAAACCTAACTATAACCCTAAACCTAACCCTAACCTTATCCCTAAACCCTAACCCTAAAATGTAAACCCCTACCCTCCCCTATTCCTAAACCTAACCCTAACCCTAACCCTAAACCCTAACCTAACCTGATCCCTAACCCTAACACTGTCGCTAAACCTAACTCTGACCCTTACCGTCTCTCCAACCTTAACTCTAACCCTCACCCTGTCACTAACCCTGTCCCTAAACCTAAACTTAAGCATCAGACAAAACCTAAACTTAATATAACCCTAACAGTAAACCTAACCATGTCCCAAACCCTAATCCTGTCCCGAACCCTAAACCTAATGCTAACCCTAACCCTAACCCTAACCCTAAACCCTAAACCCTAACCTTAACCCTAACCCTAAACCTAAACCGTAACCCTAACCCTAAACCTATCCCTAAATCTAACCCTAACCCTAAC
>CM063089.1:114172279-114179779 GCA_031876335.1 Hipposideros larvatus | reverse complement strand
AAAGCCTAAACCCTAACTCTAACCCTAACCCTAACCCTAAACCCTAAACCTTAACCTTAACCCTAACCCTAAACCTATCCCTAAAACCTAACCCTACCCTAACCCTAACCCTAACTCTAACCCTAACACTAACCCTAACCCTATCCCTAAACCCTAACCCTAAACCGTAAGCCCTAACTCGAACCCTAACCCTAACCCTAAAGCCTAAATCCTAACACTAACCCTAACCCTAAAGCCTAAACCCTAACCCTAACACTAACCCTAACCCTAAACCTAAACACTAAACCCAAACCCTAACCCTAACGCTAACCCTAACCATAAACACTAAACCCTAACCCTAACCCTAACCCTAACCCTAACACTAAACCCTAAACCATAACACTAACCCTAACCCTAAAGCCTAAACCCTAACTCTAACCCTAACCCTAACCCTAAACCCTAAACCCTAATCTTAACCCTAACCCTAAACCTAAACCGTAACCCTAACCCTAACCCTATCCCTAAAACCTAACCCTAACCCTAACCCTAACTCTAACCCTAACCCTAACCCTAACCCTATCCCTAAACCCTAACCCTAAAATGTAAACACTAACCCTCCCCTATTCCTAACCCTAACCCTAACCCTAACCCTAAACCCTAACCTAACCTGATCCCTAACCCTAACACTGTCGCTAAACCTAACTCTGACGCTTACCGTCTCTCCAACCTTAACTGTAACCCTCACCCTGTCACTAACCCTGTCCCTAAACCTAAACTTAAGCATCAGACAAAACCTAAACTTAATATAACCCTAACAGTAAACCTAACCCTGTCCCAAACCTTAATCCTGTCCCTAACCCTAAACCTAATGCTAACCCTAACCTTAACCCTAACCCTAAACCCTAAACCCTAACCTTAACCCTAACCCTAAACCTAAACCCTAACCCTAACACTAACCCTAACCCTAAACCTAAACCCTAAACCCAAACCCTAACCCTAACGCTAACCGTAACCATAAACACTAAACCCTAACCCTAACCCTAACCCTAACCCTAACACTAAACCCTAAACCCTAACACTAACCCTAACCCTAAAGCCTAAACCCTAACTCTAACCCTAACCCTAACCCTAAACCCTAAACCCTAACCTTAACCCTAACCCTAAACCTAAACCGTAACCCTAACCCTAACCCTAACCCTAACCCTAACCCTAACTCTAACCCTAACCCTAACCCTAACCCTATCCCTAAACCCTAACCCTAAAATGTAAACACTAACCCTCCCCTATTCCTAACCCTAACACTAACCCTAACCCTAAACCCTAACCTAACCTGATCCCTATCCCTAACACTGTCGCTAAACCTAACTCTGACCCTTACCGTCTCTCCAACCTTAACTCTAACCCTCACCCTGTCACTAACCCTGTCCCTAAACCTAAACTTAAGCATCAGACAAAACCTAAACTTAATATAACCCTAACAGTAAACCTAACCATGTCCCAAACCCTAATCCTGCCCCTAACACTAACCCTAACCATAACCATAACCCTAACACAAATCCTAAACCCTAACCCTAACCCTAACCCTAAACCCTAACTCTAACCCAAACCCTAACCCTAAACCGTAACCCTAACACTAACCTTATCCCTAAAACCTAACCCTAACCCTAACCTTAACCCTAACCCTAACCCTAACCCTACCCCTAAACACTAACCCTAACCCTAACCATAACCCTAACCCTAACCATGTCTCAAACCCTAATCCTGTACCTAACCCTAAACCTAATGCTAACCCTAACCTTAACCCTAACCCTAAACCCTAAACCCTAACCTTAACCCTAACCCTAAACCTAAACCGTAACCCTAACACTAACCCTATCCCTAAAACCTAACCCTAACCCTAACCCTAACCCTAACCCTAACCCTAACCCTAACCTTAACCCTAACACTAAACCCGAAACCCTAACACTAACCCTAACCCTAAACCTAAACCCTAAACCCAAAACCTAACCCTAATGCTAACCGTAACCATAAACACTAAACCCTAACCCTAACCCTAACCCTAACCCTAACCCTAAACCCTAAACCCTAACACTAACCCTAACCCTAAAGCCTAAACCCTAACTCTAACCCTAACCCTAACCCTAAACCCTAAACCCTAACCTTAACCCTAACCCTAAACCTAAACCGTAACCCTAACCCTAACCCTAACCCTAACCCTAACCCTAAACCTAAACCGTAACCCTAACCCTAAACCTATCCCTAAAACCTAACCCTACCCTAACCCTAACCCTAACTCTAACCCTAACCCTAACCCTAACCCTATCCCTAAACCCTAACCCTGAAATGTAAACACTGACCCTCCCCTATTCCTAACCCTAACCCTAACCCTAACCCTAAACCCTAACCTAACCTGATCCCTATCCCTAACACTGTCGCTAAACCTAACTCTGACCCTTACCGTCTCTCCAACCTTAACTCTAACCCTCACCCTGTCACTAACCCTGTCCCTAAACCTAAACTTAAGCATCAGGCAAAACCTAAACTTAATATTACCCTAACAGTAAACCTAACCATGTCCCAAACCCTAATCCTGTCCCTAACCCTAACCCTAACCCTAACCCTAACCCTAACATTAACCCTAACCCTAAACCTAAACACTAAACCCAAACCCTAACCGTAACGCTAACCCTAACCATAAACACTAAACCCTAACCCTAACCCTAACCCTAACCCTAACACTAAACCCTAAACCCTAACACTAACCCTAACCCTAAAGCCTAAACCCTAACTCTAACCCTAACCCTAACCCTAAACCCTAAACCCTAACCTTAACCCTAACCCTAAACCTAAACCGTAACCCTAACCCTAAACTTATCCCTAAAACCTAAACCTACCCTAATCCTAACCCTAACTCTAAACCTAACACTAACCCTAACCCTAACCCTAAACCCTAACCCTAAAATGTAAACACTAACCCTCCCCTATTCCTAACCCTAACCCTAACCCTAACCCTAACCCTAAACCCTAACCTAACCTGATCCCTAACCCTAACACTGTCGCTAAACCTAACTCTGACGCTTACCGTCTCTCCAACCTTAACTCTAACCCTCACCCTGTCACTAACCCTGTCCCTAAACCTAAACTTAAGCATCAGACAAAACCTAAACTTAATATAACCCTAACAGTAAACCTAACCATGTACAAAACACTAATCCTGTCCCTATCCCTAAACCTAATGCTAACCCTAACCCTAACCCTAAACCCTAAACCCTAACCTTAACCCTAACCCTAAACCTAAACCGTAACCCTAACACTAAACCTATCCCTAAAACCTAACACTAACCCTAAACCTAACCCTAACCCTAACCCTAACCTTAACCCTAACACAAACCCGAAACCCTAACACTAACCCTAACCCTAAACCTAAACCCTAAACCCAAACCCTAACCCTAACGCTAACCGTAACCATAAACACTAAACCCTAACCCTAACCCTAACCCTAACCCTAACACTAAACCCTAAACCCTAACACTAACCCTAACCCTAAAGCCTAAACCCTAACTCTAACCCTAACCCTAACCCTAAACCCTAAACCCTAACCTTAACCCTAACCCTAAACCTAAACCGTAACCCTAACCCTAACCCTAACCCTAACCCTAACCCTAACTCTAACCCTAACCCTAACCCTAACCCTATCCCTAAACCCTAACCCTAAAATGTAAACACTAACCCTCCCCTATTCCTAACCCTAACACTAACCCTAACCCTAAACCCTAACCTAACCTGATCCCTATCCCTAACACTGTCGCTAAACCTAACTCTGACCCTTACCGTCTCTCCAACCTTAACTCTAACCCTCACCCTGTCACTAACCCTGTCCCTAAACCTAAACTTAAGCATCAGACAAAACCTAAACTTAATATAACCCTAACAGTAAACCTAACCATGTCCCAAACCCTAATCCTGCCCCTAACACTAACCCTAACCATAACCATAACCCTAACACAAATCCTAAACCCTAACCCTAACCCTAACCCTAAACCCTAACTCTAACCCAAACCCTAACCCTAAACCGTAACCCTAACACTAACCTTATCCCTAAAACCTAACCCTAACCCTAACCTTAACCCTAACCCTAACCCAATCCCTACCCCTAAACACTAACCCTAACCCTAACCATAACCCTAACCCTAACCATGTCTCAAACCCTAATCCTGTACCTAACCCTAACCCTAAACCCTAAACACTAACCCTAACCCTATGCCTAACGCTAACGCTAACCATAACCCTAATCCTAAACCCTAACCCTAACCCTAAACCGTAACCCTAACCCTAACCCTAACACTGTCGCTAAACCTAACTTTGATCCTTACTGTCTCTCTAACCTTAACTCTAACCCTCACCTTGTCACTAACCCTGTCCCTAAACTTATCCTTAAACATCAGCCAAAACCTAAATTTAACTATAACCTAAATCTAAACTTAACATGTCCCAAAACCGAATCTTGTCCATAACCCTAACCTTAACCCTAACCTAACACTAACCCTAAACCTGAAACCCTAACCCTAACCCTAACCGTAACCCTAACCTAACCCTAACCCTAACCCTAACACTGTCGCTAAACCTAACTCTGACCCTTACCGTCTCTCTATCTTTAACTCTAAACCTCACCCTGTAACTAACCCTGTCCCTAAACCTAACCTTAACCATCAGCCAAAACCTAAACTTAACTATAACCCTAACACTCAACCTAACCATGTCTCAAACCCAAAACGTGTACCTAACCCTAACCATAACCTTAACCCTAACCCGAAACCCGAAACCCTAACCGTAAACTTAACCCTAACCCTAAACCGTAAGCCCTAACTCGAACCCTAACCCTAACCCTAAAGCCTAAATCCTAACACTAACCCTAACCCTAAAGCCTAAACCCTAACTCTAACCCTAACCCTAACCCTAAACCCTAAACCTTAACCTTAACCCTAACCCTAAACCTATCCCTAAAACCTAACCCTACCCTAACCCTAACCCTAACTCTAACCCTAACACTAACCCTAACCCTATCCCTAAACCCTAACCCTAAACCGTAAGCCCTAACTCGAACCCTAACCCTAACCCTAAAGCCTAAATCCTAACACTAACCCTAACCCTAAAGCCTAAACCCTAACCCTAACACTAACCCTAACCCTAAACCTAAACACTAAACCCAAACCCTAACCCTAACGCTAACCCTAACCATAAACACTAAAACCTAACCCTAACCCTAACCCTAACCCTAACACTAAACCCTAAACCATAACACTAACCCTAACCCTAAAGCCTAAACCCTAACTCTAACCCTAACCCTAACCCTAAACCCTAAACCCTAATCTTAACCCTAACCCTAAACCTAAACCGTAACCCTAACCCTAACCCTATCCCTAAAACCTAACCCTAACCCTAACCCTAACTCTAACCCTAACCCTAACCCTAACCCTATCCCTAAACCCTAACCCTAAAATGTAAACACTAACCCTCCCCTATTCCTAACCCTAACCCTAACCCTAACCCTAAACCCTAACCTAACCTGATCCCTAACCCTAACACTGTCGCTAAACCTAACTCTGACGCTTACCGTCTCTCCAACCTTAACTGTAACCCTCACCCTGTCACTAACCCTGTCCCTAAACCTAAACTTAAGCATCAGACAAAACCTAAACTTAATATAACCCTAACAGTAAACCTAACCTTGTCCCAAACCTTAATCCTGTCCCTAACCCTAAACCTAATGCTAACCCTAACCTTAACCCTAACCCTAAACCCTAAACCCTAACCTTAACCCTAACCCTAAACCTAAACCCTAACCCTAACACTAACCCTAACCCTAAACCTAAACCCTAAACCCAAACCCTAACCCTAACGCTAACCGTAACCATAAACACTAAACCCTAACCCTAACCCTAACCCTAACCCTAACACTAAACCCTAAACCCTAACACTAACCCTAACCCTAAAGCCTAAACCCTAACTCTAACCCTAACCCTAACCCTAAACCCTAAACCCTAACCTTAACCCTAACCCTAAACCTAAACCGTAACCCTAACCCTAACCCTAACCCTAACCCTAACCCTAACTCTAACCCTAACCCTAACCCTAACCCTATCCCTAAACCCTAACCCTAAAATGTAAACACTAACCCTCCCCTATTCCTAACCCTAACACTAACCCTAACCCTAAACCCTAACCTAACCTGATCCCTATCCCTAACACTGTCGCTAAACCTAACTCTGACCCTTACCGTCTCTCCAACCTTAACTCTAACCCTCACCCTGTCACTAACCCTGTCCCTAAACCTAAACTTAAGCATCAGACAAAACCTAAACTTAATATAACCCTAACAGTAAACCTAACCATGTCCCAAACCCTAATCCTGCCCCTAACACTAACCCTAACCATAACCATAACCCTAACACAAATCCTAAACCCTAACCCTAACCCTAACCCTAAACCCTAACTCTAACCCAAACCCTAACCCTAAACCGTAACCCTAACACTAACCTTATCCCTAAAACCTAACCCTAACCCTAACCTTAACCCTAACCCTAACCCTAACCCTACCCCTAAACACTAACCCTAACCCTAACCATAACCCTAACCCTAACCATGTCTCAAACCCTAATCCTGTACCTAACCCTAACCCTAAACCCTAAACACGAACCCTAACCCTATGCCTAACGCTAACGCTAACCATAACCCTAATCCTAAACCCTAACCCTAACCCTAAACCGTAACCCTAACCCTAACCCTAACACTGTCGCTAAACCTAACTTTGATCCTTACTGTCTCTCTAACCTTAACTCTAACCCTCACCTTGTCACTAACCCTGTCCCTAAACTTATCCTTAAACATCAGCCAAAACCTAAATTTAACTATAACCTAAATCTAAACTTAACATGTCCCAAAACCGAATCTTGTCCATAACCCTAACCTTAACCCTAACCTAACACTAACCCTAAACCTGAAACCCTAACCCTAACCCTAACCGTAACCCTAACCTAACCCTAACCCTAACCCTAACACTGTCGCTAAACCTAACTCTGACCCTTACCGTCTCTCTATCTTTAACTCTAAACCTCACCCTGTAACTAACCCTGTCCCTAAACCTAACCTTAACCATCAGCCAAAACCTAAACTTAACTATAACCCTAACACTCAACCTAACCATGTCTCAAACCCAAAACGTGTACCTAACCCTAACCACAACCTTAACCCTAACCCGAAACCCGAAACCCTAACCGTAAACTTAACCCTAACCCTAAACCGTAAGCCCTAACTCGAACCCTAACCCTAACCCTAAAGCCTAAATCCTAACACTAACCCTAACCCTAAAGCCTAAACCCTAACTCTAACCCTAACCCTAACCCTAAACCCTAAACCTTAACCTTAACCCTAACCCTAAACCTATCCCTAAAACCTAACCCTACCCTAACCCTAACCCTAACTCTAACCCTAACACTAACCCTAACCCTATCCCTAAACCCT
>CM063089.1:114157279-114164779 GCA_031876335.1 Hipposideros larvatus | reverse complement strand
ACCCTAACCCTAAACCCTAAACCTTAACCTTAACCCTAACCCTAAACCTATCCCTAAAACCTAACCCTACCCTAACCCTAACCCTAACTCTAACCCTAACACTAACCCTAACCCTATCCCTAAACCCTAACCCTAAACCGTAAGCCCTAACTCGAACCCTAACCCTAACCCTAAAGCCTAAATCCTAACACTAACCCTAACCCTAAAGCCTAAACCCTAACTCTAACCCTAACCCTAACCCTAAACCCTAAACCTTAACCTTAACCCTAACCCTAAACCTATCCCTAAAACCTAACCCTACCCTAACCCTAACCCTAACTCTAACCCTAACACTAACCCTAACCCTATCCCTAAACCCTAACCCTAAACCGTAAGCCCTAACTCGAACCCTAACCCTAACCCTAAAGCCTAAATCCTAACACTAACCCTAACCCTAAAGCCTAAACCCTAACCCTAACACTAACCCTAACCCTAAACCTAAACACTAAACCCAAACCCTAACCCTAACGCTAACCCTAACCATAAACACTAAACCCTAACCCTAACCCTAACCCTAACCCTAACACTAAACCCTAAACCATAACACTAACCCTAACCCTAAAGCCTAAACCCTAACTCTAACCCTAACCCTAACCCTAAACCCTAAACCCTAATCTTAACCCTAACCCTAAACCTAAACCGTAACCCTAACCCTAACCCTATCCCTAAAACCTAACCCTAACCCTAACCCTAACTCTAACCCTAACCCTAACCCTAACCCTATCCCTAAACCCTAACCCTAAAATGTAAACACTAACCCTCCCCTATTCCTAACCCTAACCCTAACCCTAACCCTAAACCCTAACCTAACCTGATCCCTAACCCTAACACTGTCGCTAAACCTAACTCTGACGCTTACCGTCTCTCCAACCTTAACTGTAACCCTCACCATGTCACTAACCCTGTCCCTAAACCTAAACTTAAGCATCAGACAAAACCTAAACTTAATATAACCCTAACAGTAAACCTAACCCTGTCCCAAACCTTAATCCTGTCCCTAACCCTAAACCTAATGCTAACCCTAACCTTAACCCTAACCCTAAACCCTAAACCCTAACCTTAACCCTAACCCTAAACCTAAACCGTAACCCTAACACTAACCCTATCCCTAAAACCTAACCCTAACCCTAACCCTAACCCTAACCCTAACCCTAACCTTAACCCTAACACTAAACCCGAAACCCTAACACTAACCCTAACCCTAAACCTAAACCCTAAACCCAAAACCTAACCCTAACGCTAACCGTAACCATAAACACTAAACCCTAACCCTAACCCTAACCCTAACCCTAACCCTAAACCCTAAACCCTAACACTAACCCTAACCCTAAAGCCTAAACCCTAACTCTAATCCTAACCCTAACCCTAAACCCTAAACCCTAACCTTAACCCTAACCCTAAACCTAAACCGTAACCCTAACCCTAACCCTAACCCTAACCCTAACCCTAAACCTAAACCGTAACCCTAACCCTAAACCTATCCCTAAAACCTAACCCTACCCTAACCCTAACCCTAACTCTAACCCTAACCCTAACCCTAACCCTATCCCTAAACCCTAACCCTGAAATGTAAACACTGACCCTCCCCTATTCCTAACCCTAACCCTAACCCTAACCCTAAACCCTAACCTAACCTGATCCCTAACCCTAACACTGTCGCTAAACCTAACTCTGACCCTTACCGTCTCTCCAACCTTAACTCTAACCCTCACCCTGTCACTAACCCTGTCCCTAAACCTAAACTTAGGCATCAGGCAAAACCTAAACTTAATATTACCCTAACAGTAAACCTAACCATGTCCCAAACCCTAATCCTGTCCCTAACCCTAACCCTAACCCTAACCCTAACCCTAACACTAACCCTAACCCTAAACCTAAACACTAAACCCAAACCCTAACCGTAACGCTAACCCTAACCATAAACACTAAACCCTAACCCTAACCCTAACCCTAACCCTAACACTAAACCCTAAACCCTAACACTAACCCTAACCCTAAAGCCTAAACCCTAACTCTAACCCTAACCCTAACCCTAAACCCTAAACCCTAACCTTAACCCTAACCCTAAACCTAAACCGTAACCCTAACCCTAAACCTATCCCTAAAACCTAAAACTACCCTAATCCTAACCCTAACTCTAAACCTAACCCTAACCCTAACCCTAACCCTACACCCTAACCCTAAAATGTAAACACTAACCCTCCCCTATTCCTAACCCTAACCCTAACCCTAACCCTAAACCCTAACCTAACCTGATCCCTAACCCTAACACTGTCGCTAAACCTAACTCTGACGCTTACCGTCTCTCCAACCTTAACTCTAACCCTCACCCTGTCACTAACCCTGTCCCTAAACCTAAACTTAAGCATCAGACAAAACCTAAACTTAATATAACGCTAACAGTAAACCTAACCATGTACAAAACACTAATCCTGTCCCTATCCCTAAACCTAATGCTAACCCTAACCCTAACCCTAAACCCTAAACCCTAACCTTAACCCTAACCCTAAACCTAAACCGTAACCCTAACACTAAACCTATCCCTAAAACCTAACCCTAACCCTAAACCTAACCCTAACCCTAACCCTAACCTTAACCCTAACACAAACCCGAAACCCTAACACTAACCCTAACCCTAAACCTAAACCCTAAACCCAAACCCTAACCCTAACGCTAACCGTAACCATAAACACTAAACCCTAACCCTAACCCTAACCCTAACCCTAACACTAAACCCTAAACCCTAACACTAACCCTAACCCTAAAGCCTAAACCCTAACTCTAACCCTAACCCTAACCCTAAACCCTAAACCCTAACCTTAACCCTAACCCTAAACCTAAACCGTAACCCTAACCCTAACCCTAACCCTAACCCTAACCCTAACTCTAACCCTAACCCTAACCCTAACCCTATCCCTAAACCCTAACCCTAAAATGTAAACACTAACCCTCCCCTATTCCTAACCCTAACACTAACCCTAACCCTAAACCCTAACCTAACCTGATCCCTATCCCTAACACTGTCGCTAAACCTAACTCTGACCCTTACCGTCTCTCCAACCTTAACTCTAACCCTCACCCTGTCACTAACCCTGTCCCTAAACCTAAACTTAAGCATCAGACAAAACCTAAACTTAATATAACCCTAACAGTAAACCTAACCATGTCCCAAACCCTAATCCTGCCCCTAACACTAACCCTAACCATAACCATAACCCTAACACAAATCCTAAACCCTAACCCTAACCCTAACCCTAAACCCTAACTCTAACCCAAACCCTAACCCTAAACCGTAACCCTAACACTAACCTTATCCCTAAAACCTAACCCTAACCCTAACCTTAACCCTAACCCTAACCCTGACCCTACCCCTAAACACTAACCCTAACCCTAACCATAACCCTAACCCTAACCATGTCTCAAACCCTAATCCTGTACCTAACCCTAACCCTAAACCCTAAACACTAACACTAACCCTATGCCTAACGCTAACGCTAACCATAACCCTAATCCTAAACCCTAACCCTAACCCTAAACCGTAACCCTAACCCTAACCCTAACACTGTCGCTAAACCTAACTTTGATCCTTACTGTCTCTCTAACCTTAACTCTAACCCTCACCTTGTCACTAACCCTGTCCCTAAACTTATCCTTAAACATCAGCCAAAACCTAAATTTAACTATAACCTAAAACTAAACTTAACATGTCCCAAAACCGAATCTTGTCCATAACCCTAACCTTAACCCTAACCTAACACTAACCCTAAACCTGAAACCCTAACCCTAACCCTAACCGTAACCCTAACCTAACCCTAACCCTAACCCTAACACTGTCGCTAAACCTAACTCTGACCCTTACCGTCTCTCTATCTTTAACTCTAAACCTCACCCTGTAACTAACCCTGTCCCTAAACCTAACCTTAACCATCAGCCAAAACCTAAACTTAACTATAACCCTAACACTCAACCTAACCATGTCTCAAACCCAAAACGTGTACCTAACCCTAACCATAACCTTAACCCTAACCCGAAACCCGAAACCCTAACCGTAAACCTAACCCTAACCCTAAACCGTAAGCCCTAACTCGAACCCTAACCCTAACCCTAAAGCCTAAATCCTAACACTAACCCTAACCCTAAAGCCTAAACCCTAACTCTAACCCTAACCCTAACCCTAAACCCTAAACCTTAACCTTAACCCTAACCCTAAACCTATCCCTAAAACCTAACCCTACCCTAACCCTAACCCTAACTCTAACCCTAACACTAACCCTAACCCTATCCCTAAACCCTAACCCTAAACCGTAAGCCCTAACTCGAACCCTAACCCTAACCCTAAAGCCTAAATCCTAACACTAACCCTAACCCTAAAGCCTAAACCCTAACCCTAACACTAACCCTAACCCTAAACCTAAACACTAAACCCAAACCCTAACCCTAACGCTAACCCTAACCATAAACACTAAACCCTAACCCTAACCCTAACCCTAACCCTAACACTAAACCCTAAACCCTAACACTAACCCTAACCCTAAAGCCTAAACCCTAACTCTAACCCTAACCCTAACCCTAAACCCTAAACCCTAATCTTAACCCTAACCCTAAACCTAAACCGTAACCCTAACCCTAACCCTATCCCTAAAACCTAACCCTAACCCTAACCCTAACTCTAACCCTAACCCTAACCCTAACCCTATCCCTAAACCCTAACCCTAAAATGTAAACACTAACCCTCCCCTATTCCTAACCCTAACCCTAACCCTAACCCTAAACCCTAACCTAACCTGATCCCTAAACCTAACACTGTCGCTAAACCTAACTCTGACGCTTACCGTCTCTCCAACCTTAACTCTAACCCTCACCCTGTCACTAACCCTGTCCCTAAACCTAAACTTAAGCATCAGACAAAACCTAAACTTAATATAACCCTAACAGTAAACCTAACCCTGTCCCAAACCTTAATCCTGTCCCTAACCCTAAACCTAATGCTAACCCTAACCTTAACCCTAACCCTAAACCCTAAACCCTAACCTTAACCCTAACCCTAAACCTAAACCGTAACCCTAACACTAACCCTATCCCTAAAACCTAACCCTAACCCTAACCCTAACCCTAACCCTAACCCTAACCCTAACCTTAACCCTAACACTAAACCCGAAACCCTAACACTAACCCTAACCCTAAACCTAAACCCTAAACCCAAAACCTAACCCTAACGCTAACCGTAACCATAAACACTAAACCCTAACCCTAACCCTAACCCTAACCCTAACCCTAAACCCTAAACCCTAACACTAACCCTAACCCGAAAGCCTAAACCCTAACTCTAACCCTAACCCTAACCCTAAACCCTAAACCCTAACCTTAACCCTAACCCTAACCCTAAACCGTAACCCTAACCCTAACCCTAACCCTAACCCTAAACCTAAACCGTAACCCTAACCCTAAACCTATCCCTAAAACCTAACCCTACCCTAACCCTAACCCTAACTCTAACCCTAACCCTAACCCTAACCCTATCCCTAAACCCTAACCCTGAAATGTAAACACTGACCCTCCCCTATTCCTAACCCTAACCCTAACCCTAACCCTAAACCCTAACCTAACCTGATCCCTAACCCTAACACTGTCGCTAAACCTAACTCTGACCCTTACCGTCTCTCCAACCTTAACTCTAACCCTCACCCTGTCACTAACCCTGTCCCTAAACCTAAACTTAAGCATCAGGCAAAACCTAAACTTAATATTACCCTAACAGTAAACCTAACCATGTCCCAAACCCTAATCCTGTCCCTAACCCTAACCCTAACCCTAACCCTAACCCTAACACTAACCCTAACCCTAAACCTAAACACTAAACCCAAACCCTAACCGTAACGCTAACCCTAACCATAAACACTAAACCCTAACCCTAACCCTAACCCTAACCCTAACACTAAACCCTAAACCCTAACACTAACCCTAACCCTAAAGCCTAAACCCTAACTCTAACCCTAACCCTAACCCTAAACCCTAAACCCTAACCTTAACCCTAACCCTAAACCTAAACCGTAACCCTAACCCTAAACCTATCCCTAAAACCTAAACCTACCCTAATCCTAACCCTAACTCTAAACCTAACCCTAACCCTAACCCTAACCCTAAACCCTAACCCTAAAATGTAAACACTAACCCTCCCCTATTCCTAACCCTAACCCTAACCCTAACCCTAACCCTAAACCCTAACCTAACCTGATCCCTAACCCTAACACTGTCGCTAAACCTAACTCTGACGCTTACCGTCTCTCCAACCTTAACTCTAACCCTCACCCTGTCACTAACCTTGTCCCTAAACCTAAACTTAAGCATCAGACAAAACCTAAACTTAATATAACCCTAACAGTAAACCTAACCATGTACAAAACACTAATCCTGTCCCTATCCCTAAACCTAATGCTAACCCTAACCCTAACCCTAAACCCTAAACCCTAACCTTAACCCTAACCCTAAACCTAAACCGTAACCCTAACACTAAACCTATCCCTAAAACCTAACCCTAACCCTAAACCTAACCCTAACCCTAACCCTAACCTTAACCCTAACACAAACCCGAAACCCTAACACTTAACCCTAACCCTAAACCTAAACCCTAAACCCAAACCCTAACCCTAACGCTAACCGTAACCATAAACACTAAACCCTAACCCTAACCCTAACCCTAACCCTAACACTAAACCCTAAACCCTAACACTAACCCTAACCCTAAAGCCTAAACCCTAACTCTAACCCTAACCCTAACCCTAAACCCTAAACCCTAACCTTAACCCTAACCCTAAACCTAAACCGTAACCCTAACCCTAACCCTAACCCTAACCCTAACCCTAACTCTAACCCTAACCCTAACCCTAACCCTATCCCTAAACCCTAACCCTAAAATGTAAACACTAACCCTCCCCTATTCCTAACCCTAACACTAACCCTAACCCTAAACCCTAACCTAACCTGATCCCTATCCCTAACACTGTCGCTAAACCTAACTCTGACCCTTACCGTCTCTCCAACCTTAACTCTAACCCTCACCCTGTCACTAACCCTGTCCCTAAACCTAAACTTAAGCATCAGACAAAACCTAAACTTAATATAACCCTAACAGTAAACCTAACCATGTCCCAAACCCTAATCCTGCCCCTAACACTAACCCTAACCATAACCATAACCCTAACACAAATCCTAAACCCTAACCCTAACCCTAACCCTAAACCCTAACTCTAACCCAAACCCTAACCCTAAACCGTAACCCTAACACTAACCTTATCCCTAAAACCTAACCCTAACCCTAACCTTAACCCTAACCCTAACCCTAACCCTACCCCTAAACACTAACCCTAACCCTAACCATAACCCTAACCCTAACCATGTCTCAAACCCTAATCCTGTACCTAACCCTAACCCTAAACCCTAAACACTAACCCTAACCCTATG
>CM063089.1:114149779-114152279 GCA_031876335.1 Hipposideros larvatus | reverse complement strand
CCCGAATCGTGTACCTAACCCTAACCCTAACCCTAACCCTAACCCTAACCCTAACACTAAACCCGAAACCCTAACACTAACCCTAACCCTAACCCTAAGCCCTAAACCCAAACCCTAACCCTAACGCTAACCCTAACCATAAACACTAAACCCTAACCCTAAACCTAACCCTAACCCTAACCCTAAACCCTAAACCCTAACACTAACCCTAACCCTAAAGCCTAAACCCTAACTCTAACCCTAACCCTAACCCTAAACCCTAAACCCTAACCTAAACCCTAACCCTAAACCTAAACCGAAACCCTAACCCTAACCCTATCCCTAAAACCTAACCCTAACCCTAACCCTAACCCTAACTCTAACCCTAAACCTAACCCTAACCTTATCCCTAAACCCTAACCCTAAAATGTAAACCCCTACCCTCCCCTATTCCTAACCCTAACCCTAACCCTAACCCTAAACCCTAACCTATCCTGATCCCTAACCCTAACACTGTCGCTAAACCTAACTCTGACCCTTACCGTCTCTCCAACCTTAACTCTAACCCTCACCCTGTCACTAACCCTGTCCCTAAACCTAAACTTAAGCATGAGACAAAACCTAAACTTAATATAACCCTAACAGTAAACCTAACCATGTCCCAAACCCTAATCCTGTCCCGAACCCTAAACCTAATGCTAACCCTAACCCTAACCCTAACCCTAAACCCTAAACCCTAACCTTAACCCTAACCCTAAACCTAAACCGTAACCCTAACCCTAAACCTATCCCTAAAACCTAACCCTAACCCTAACCCTAACCCTAACCCTAACCTAACCCTAAACCTAACCCTAACACTGTCGCTAAACCTAACTCTGTACCTTACCATCTCTCTAACTTTAACTCTAACCCTCACCCTGTAACTAACCCTGTCCCGAAACCTAACCTTAACCATCAGCGAAAACCTAAACTTAACCATAACCCTAACACTAAACCTAAACATGTCTCAAACCCGAATTGTGTATCTAAACCTAACCCTAAACTTAACCCTAACCCTAAAACCGAAACCCTAACCCTAACCCTAACACTAACCCTAAACCGTAAGCCCTAACTCTAACCATAACCCTAACCCTAAAGCCTAAATCCTAACTCTAACCCTAACCCTAACCCTAACCCTATCCCTAAACCCTAACCCTAAAATGTAAGCACTAACCCTCCCCTATTCCTAACCCTAACCCTAACCCTAACCCTAAACCCTAACCTAACCTGATCCCTAACACTAACACTGTCGCTAAACCTAACTCTGACCCTTACCGTCTCTCTAAACTTAACTCTAACCCTCACCCTGTCACTAAACCTGTCCCTAAAACTAACCTTAACCATCAGCCAAAACCAAAACTTAACTATAGCCCTACACTAAACCTAACCATTTCCCAAACCCTAATCCTGCCCCTAACCCTAACCCTAACCCTAACTCTAACCCTAACCCTAACCTAACCCTAACCCTAACCCTAACACTGTCGCTAAACCTAACTCTGACCCTTACCGTCTCTCTAAACTTAACTCTAAACCTCACCCTGTAACTAACCCTGTCCCTAAACCTAACCTTAACCATCAGCCAAAACCTAAACTTAACTATAACCCTAACACTAAACCTAACCATGTCTCAAACCCAAAACGTGTACCTAACCCTAACCATAACCTTAACCCTAACACTAAACGCGAATCCCTAACACTAACCCTAACCCTAAACCTAACCCTAACGCTAACCCTAACCATAAACACTAAACCCTAACCGTAACCCAACCCTAACCCTAACCCTAAACCCTAAACCCTAACACTAACCCTAACCCTAAAGCCTAAACGTTAACTCTAACCCTAACCCTAACCCTAAACCCTAACCCTGAAATGTAAACACTAACCCTCCCCTATTCCTAACCCTAACCCTAACCCTAAACCTGAACCCTAACCTAACCTGATCCCTAACCCTAACACTGTCGCTAAACCTAACTCTGACCCTTACCGTCTCTCCAACCTTAACTCTAACCCTCACCCTGTCACTAACCCTGTCCCTAAACCTAAACTTAAGCATCAGACAAAACCTAAACTTAATATAACCCTAACAGTAAACCTAACGATGTCCCAAACCCTAATCCTGTCCCTAACCCTAAAACTAATGCTAAACCTAACCCTAACCCTAACCCTAAACCCTAAACCCTAAACTTAACCCTAACCCTAAACCTAAACCGTAACCCTAACCCTAACCCTATCCCTAAAACCTAACCCTAACCCTAACCCTACCCTAACCCTAACCTAACCCTAACCCTAACCCTAACACTGTCGCTAAACATAACTCTGTACCTTACCGTCTCTCTAACTTTAACTCTAACCCTCACCCTGTCACTAACCCTGTCCGTAAACCTAAACTTAAGCATCAGGCAAAACCTAAACTTAATATTACCCTAACAGTAAACCTAACCATGTCCCAAACCCTAATCCTGTCCCTAACCCTAACCCTAAC
>CM063089.1:114142279-114144779 GCA_031876335.1 Hipposideros larvatus | reverse complement strand
AACCCTAACCTTAACCCTAACCCTAACCCTAACCCTACCCCTAAACACTAACCCTAACCCTAACCATAACCCTAACCCTAACCATGTCTCAAACCCTAATCCTGTACCTAACCCTAACCCTAAACCCTAAACACTAACCCTAACCCTATGCCTAACGCTAACGCTTACCATAACCCTAATCCTAAACCCTAACCCTAACCCTAAACCGTAACCCTAACCCTAACCCTAACACTGTCGCTAAACCTAACTTTGATCCTTACTGTCTCTCTAACCTTAACTCTAACCCTCACCTTGTCACTAACCCTGTCCCTAAACTTATCCTTAAACATCAGCCAAAACCTAAATTTAACTATAACCTAAAACTAAACTTAACATGTCCCAAAACCGAATCTTGTCCATAACCCTAACCTTAACCCTAACCTAACACTAACCCTAAACCTGAAACCCTAACCCTAACCCTAACCCTAACCCTAACCCTAACCCTAACCCTAACCCTAACCTTAATTCTGTACCTAAACTTAACCCTAATGCTAACCCTAACCCTAACCCTAACCCGAAACCCTAAACCCTAACACGAACCCTAACCCTAACCCTAAACCCTAACCCTAACTCTATCCCAAAACCCTAACCCTAACCCTAAACCCTAACCCTAAACCTAACCCTAACCCTAACCCTAACCTAAACCTAACCCTAACCCTAACACTGTCGCTAAACCTAACTCTGACCCTTACCGACTCTCTAATTTTAACTCTAACCCTCACCCTGTAACTAACCCTGACCCTAAACCTAACCTTAAGCATCAGCCAAAACCTAAACTTAACTATAACCCTAACACTAAACCTAAACATGTCTCAAACCCGAATCGTGTACCTAACCCTAACCCTAACCCTAACCCTAACCCTAACACTAAACCCGAAACCCTAACACTAACCCTAACCCTAACCCTAAGCCCTAAACCCAAACCCTAACCCTAACGCTAACCCTAACCATAAACACTAAACCCTAACCCTAAACCTAACCCTAACCCTAACCCTAAACCCTAAACCCTAACACTAACCCTAACCCTAAAGCCTAAACCCTAACTCTAACCCTAACCCTAACCCTAAACCCTAAACCCTAACCTAAACCCTAACCCTAAACCTAAACCGAAACCCTAACCCTAACCCTATCCCTAAAACCTAACCCTAACCTTAACCCTAACCCTAACTCTAACCCTAAACCTAACCCTAACCTTATCCCTAAACCCTAACCCTAAAATGTAAACCCCTACCCTCCCCTATTCCTAACCCTAACCCTAACCCTAACCCTAAACCCTAACCTATCCTGATCCCTAACCCTAACACTGTCGCTAAACCTAACTCTGACCCTTACCGTCTCTCCAACCTTAACTCTAACCCTCACCCTGTCACTAACCCTGTCCCTAAACCTAAACTTAAGCATCAGACAAAACCTAAACTTAATATAACCCTAACAGTAAACCTAACCATGTCCCAAACCCTAATCCTGTCCCGAACCCTAAACCTAATGCTAACCCTAACCCTAACCCTAACCCTAAACCCTAAACCCTAACCTTAACCCTAACCCTAAACCTAAACCGTAACCCTAACCCTAAACCTATCCCTAAAACCTAACCCTAACCCTAACCCTAACCCTAACCCTAACCTAACCCTAACCCTAACCCTAACACTGTCGCTAAACCTAACTCTGTACCTTACCATCTCTCTAACTTTAACTCTAACCCTCACCCTGTAACTAACCCTGTCCCGAAACCTAACCTTAACCATCAGCGAAAACCTAAACTTAACCATAACCCTAACACTAAACCTAAACATGTCTCAAACCCGAATTGTGTATCTAAACCTAACCCTAAACTTAACCCTAACCCTAAAACCGAAACCCTAACCCTAACCCTAACACTAACCCTAAACCGTAAGCCCTAACTCTAACCATAACCCTAACCCTAAAGCCTAAATCCTAACTCTAACCCTAACCCTAACCCTAACCCTATCCCTAAACCCTAACCCTAAAATGTAAGCACTAACCCTCCCCTATTCCTAACCCTAACCCTAACCCTAACCCTAAACCCTAACCTAACCTGATCCCTAACACTAACACTGTCGCTAAACCTAACTCTGACCCTTACCGTCTCTCTAAACTTAACTCTAACCCTCACCCTGTCACTAAACCTGTCCCTAAAACTAACCTTAACCATCAGCCAAAACCAAAACTTAACTATAGCCCTACACTAAACCTAACCATTTCCCAAACCCTAATCCTGCCCCTAACCCTAACCCTAACCCTAACTCTAACCCTAACCCTAACCTAACCCTAACCCTAACCCTAACACTGTCGCTAAACCTAACTCTGACCCTTACCGTCTCTCTAAACTTAACTCTAAACCTCACCCTGTAACTAACCCTGTCCCTAAACCTAACCTTAACCATCAGCCAAAACCTAAACTTAACTATAACCCTAACACTAAACCTAACCATGTCTCAAA
>CM063089.1:114109779-114137279 GCA_031876335.1 Hipposideros larvatus | reverse complement strand
AACCCTAAACCTAAACCATAACCCTAACCCTAACCCTATCCCTAAAACCTAACCCTAACCCTAACCCTAACCCTAACCCTAACCTAACCCTAACCCTAACCCTAACACTGTCGCTAAACATAACTCTGTACCTTACCGTCTCTCTAACTTTAACTCTAACCCTCACCCTGTCACTAACCCTGTCCGTAAACCTAAACTTAAGCATCAGGCAAAATCTAAACTTAATATTACCCTAACAGTAAACCTAACCATGTCCCAAACCCTAATCCTGTCCCTAACCCTAACCCTAACCCTAACCCTAACCCTAACACTAACCCTAACCCTAAAGCCTAAACCCTAACTCTAACCCTAACCCTAACCCTAAACCCTAAACCCTAATCTTAACCCTAACCCTAAACCTAAACCGTAACCCTAACACTAAACCTACCCCTAAAACCTAACCCTAACCCTAACCCTAACTCTAACCCTAACCCTAACCCTAACCCTATCCCTAAACCCTAACCCTAAAATGTAAACACTAACCCTCCCCTATTCCTAACCCTAACCCTAACACTGTCGCTAAACCTAACTCTGACCCTTACCGTCTCTCCAACCTTAACTCTAACCCTCACCCTGTCACTAACCCTGTCCCTAAACCTAAACTTAAGCATCAGACAAAACCTAAACTTAATATAACCCTAACAGTAAACCTAACCATGTCCCAAACCCTAATCCTGTCCCTAACCCTAAAACTAATGCTAACCCTAACCCTAACCCTAAACCCTAAACCCTAACCTTAACCCTAACCCTAAACCTAAACCGTAACCCTAACCCTAACCCTAACCCTAACCCTAACCTAACACTAACCGTAACCCTAACACTGTCGCTAAACCTAACTCTGACCCTTACCGTCTCTCTAATTTTAACTCTAACCCTCACCCTGTAACTAACCCTGTCCCTAAACCTAACCTTAAGCATCAGCCAAAACCTAAACTTAACTATAACCCTAACACTAAACCTAACCATGGCTCAAACCCGAAACGTGTACCTAACCCTAACCCTAACACTAACCCTAACCCTAACCCTAACCCTAACCCTAACCCTAACCCTATCCCTAAAACCTAACCCTAACCCTAACCCTAACCCTAACCCTAACCCTATCCCTAAAACCTAACCCTAACCCTAACCCTAACCCTAACCCTAACTCTAACCCTAACCCTAACCCTAACCTTATCCCTAAACCCTAACCCTAAAATGTAAACACTATCCCTCCCCTATTCCTAACCCTAACACTAACTCTAACCCTAACCCTAACCTAAACCTAACCCTAACCCTAACACTGTCGCTAAACCTAACTCTGACCCTTACCGTCTCTCTAATTTTAACTCTAACCCTCACCCTGTAACTAACCCTGTCCCTAAACCTAACCTTAAGCATCAGCCAAAACCTAAACTTAACTATAACCCTAACACTAAACCTAAACATGTCTCAAACCCGAATCGTGTACCTAACCCTAACCCTAACCCTAACCCTAACCCTAACCCTAACCCTAACCCTAACACTAAACCCGAAACCCTAACACTAACCCTAACCCTAACCCTAAGCCCTAAACCCAAACCCTAACCCTAACGCTAACCCTAACCATAAACACTAAACCCTAACCCTAACCCTAACCCTAACCCTAACCCTAACCCTAAACCCTAAACCCTAACACTAACCCTAACCCTAAAGCCTAAACCCTAACTCTAACCCTAACCCTAACCCTAAACCCTAAACCTAACCTTAACCCTAACCCTAAACCTAAACCGTAACCCTAACCCTAACCCTATCCCTAAAACCTTACCCTAACCCTAACCCTAACCCTAACTCTAACCCTAAACCTAACCCTAACCTTATCCCTAAACCCTAACCCTAAAATGTAAACCCCTACCCTCCCCTATTCCTAACCCTAACCCTAACCCTAACCCTAAACCCTAACCTAACCTGATCCCTAACCCTAACACTGTCGCTAAACCTAACTCTGACCCTTACCGTCTCTCCAACCTTAACTCTAACCCTCACCCTGTCACTAACCCTGTCCCTAAACCTAAACTTAAGCATCAGACAAAACCTAAACTTAATATAACCCTAACATTAAACCTAACCATGTCCCAAACCCTAATCCTGTCCCGAACCCTAAACCTAATGCTAACCCTAACCCTAACCCTAACCCTAAACCCTAAACCCTAACCTTAACCCTAACCCTAAACCTAAACCGTAACCCTAACCCTAAACCTATCCCTAAAACCTAACCCTAACACTAACCCTAACCCTAACCTAACCCTAACCCTAACCCTAACACTGTCGCTAAACCTAACTCTGTACCTTACCATCTCTCTAACTTTAACTCTAACCCTCACCCTGTAACTAACCCTGTCCCTAAACCTAACCTTAACCATCAGCCAAAACCTAAACTTAACCATAACCCTAACACTAAACCTAAACATGTCTCAAACCCGAATTGTGTATCTAAACCTAACCCTAAACTTAACCCTAACCCTAAACCCGAAACCCTAACCCTAACCCTAACACTAACCCTAAACCGTAAGCCCTAACTCTAACCCTAACCCTAACCCTAAAGCCTAAATCCTAACTCTAACCCTAACCCTAACCCTAACCCTATCCCTAAACCCGAACCCTAAAATGTAAGCACTAACCCTCCCCTATTCCTAACCCTAACCCTAACCCTAACCCTAAACCCTAACCTAACGTGATCCCTAACACTAACACTGTCGCTAAACCTAACTCTGACCCTTACCGTCTCTCTAAACTTAACTCTAACCCTCACCCTGTCACTAAACCTGTCCCTAAAACTAACCTTAACCATCAGCCAAAACCAAAACTTAACTATAACCCTACACTAAACCTAACCATTTCCCAAACCCTAATCCTGCCCCTAACCCTAACCCTAACCCTAACTCTAACCCTAACCCTAACCTAACCCTAACCCTAACCCTAACACTGTCGCTAAACCTAACTCTGACCCTTACCGTCTCTCTATCTTTAACTCTAACCCTCACCCTGTAACTAACCCTGTCCCTAAACCTAACTTTAACCATCAGCCAAAACCTAAACTTAACTATAACCCTAACACTAAACCTAACCATGTCTCAAACCCAAAACGTGTACCTAACCCTAAACATAACCTTAACCCTAACACTAAACGCGAAACCCTAACACTAACCCTAACCCTAAACCTAAACCCTAAACCCAAACCCTAACCCTAACGCTAACCCTAACCATAAACACTAAACCCTAACCGTAACCCAACCCTAACCCTAACCCTAAACCCTAAACCCTAACACTAACCCTAACACTAAAGCCTAAACCTTAACTCTAACCCTAACCCTAACCCTAAACCCTAACCCTGAAATGTAAACACTAACCCTCCCCTATTCCTAACCCTAACCCTAACCCTAACCCTGAACCCTAACCTAACCTGATCCCTAACCCTAACACTGTCACTAAACCTAACTCTGACCCTTACCGTCTCTCCAACCTTAACTCTAACCCTCACCCTGTCACTAACCCTGTCCCTAAACCTAAACTTAAGCATCAGACAAAACCTAAACTTAATATAACCCTAACAGTAAACCTAACCATGTCCCAAACCCTAATCCTGTCCCTAACCCTAAAACTAATGCTAAACCTAACCCTAACCCTAACCTTAAACCCTAAACCCTAAACTTAACTCTAACCCTAAACCTAAACCATAACCCTAACCCTAACCCTATCCCTAAAACCTAACCCTAACCCTAACCCTAACCCTAACCCTAACCTAACCCTAACCCTAACCCTAACACTGTCGCTAAACATAACTCTGTACCTTATCGTCTCTCTAACTTTAACTCTAACCCTCACCCTGTCACTAACCCTGTCCGTAAACCTAAACTTAAGCATCAGGCAAAACCTAAACTTAATATTACCCTAACAGTAAACCTAACCATGTCCCAAACCCTAATCCTGTCCCTAACCCTAACCCTAACCCTAACCCTAACCCTAACCCTAACACTAACCCTAACCCTAAAGCCTAAACCCTAACTCTAACCCTAACCCTAACCCTAAACCCTAAACCCTAATCTTAACCCTAACCCTAAACCTAAACCGTAACCCTAACACTAAACCTACCCCTAAAACCTAACCCTAACCCTAACCCTAACTCTAACCCTAACCCTAACCCTAACCCTATCCCTAAACCCTAACCCTAAAATGTAAACACTAACCCTCCCCTATTCCTAACCCTAACCCTAACACTGTCGCTAAACCTAACTCTGACCCTTACCGTCTCTCCAACCTTAACTCTAACCCTCACCCTGTCACTAACCCTGTCCCTAAACCTAAACTTAAGCATCAGACAAAACCTAAACTTAATATAACCCTAACAGTAAACCTAACCATGTCCCAAACCCTAATCCTGTCCCTAACCCTAAAACTAATGCTAACCCTAACCCTAACCCTAAACCCTAAACCCTAACCTTAACCCTAACCCTAAACCTAAACCGTAACCCTAACCCTAACCCTAACCCTAACCTAACCCTAACCGTAACCCTAACACTGTCGCTAAACCTAACTCTGACCCTTACCGTCTCTCTATCTTTAACTCTAACCCTCACCCTGTAACTAACCCTGTCCCTAAACCTAACCTTAACCATCAGCCAAAACCTAAACTTCACTATAACCCTAACACTAAACCTAACCATGGCTCAAACCCGAAACGTGTACCTAACCCTAACCCTAACACTAACCCTAACCCTAACCCTAACCCTAACCCTAACCCTAACCCTATCCCTAAAACCTAACCCTAACCCTAACCCTAACCCTAACCCTAACCCTATCCCTAAAACCTAACCCTAACCCTAACCCTAACCCTAACCCTAACCCTAACTCTAACCCTAACCCTAACCCTAACCTTATCCCTAAACCCTAACCCTAAAATGTAAACACTATCCCTCCCCTATTCCTAACCCTAACACTAACTCTAACCCTAACCCTAACCTAACCCTAACCCTAACCCTAACACTGTCGCTAAACATAACTCTGACCCTTACCGTCTCTCTATCTTTAACTCTAACCCTCACCCTGTAACTAACCCTGTCCCTAAACCTAACCTTAACCATCAGCCAAAACCTAAACTTAACTATAACCCTAACACTAAACCTAACCATGTCTCAAACCCGAAACGTGTACCTAACCCTAACCCTAACCTTAACCCTAACACTAAACCCGAAACCCTAACACTAACCCTAACCCTAAACCTAAACCCTAAACCCAAACCCTAACCCTAACGCTAACCCTAACCATAAACACTAAACCCAAACCCTAACCCAACCCTAACCCTAACCCTAAACCCTAAACCCTAACACTAACCCTAACCCTAAAGCCTAAACCCTAACTGTAACACTAACCCTAACCCTAAACCCTAACCCTGAAATGTAAACACTAACCCTCCCCTATTCCTAACCCTAACCCTAACCCTAACCCTAAACCCTAACCTAACCTGATCCCTAACCCTAACACTGTCGCTAAACCTAACTCTGACCCTTACCGTCTCTCCAACCTTAACTCTAACCCTCACCCTGTCACTAACCCTGTCCCTAAACCTAAACTTAAGCATCAGACAAAACCTAAACTTAATGTAACCCTAACAGTAAACCTAACCATGTCAAAAACCCTAATCCTGTCCCTAACCCTAAACCTAATGCTAACCCTAACCCTAACCCTAACCCTAAACCCTAAACCCTAACCTTAACCTTAAGCCTAAACCTAAACCGTAACCCTAACCCTAACCCTATCCCTAAAACCTAACCCTAACCCTAACCCTAACCCTAACCCTAACCTAACCCTAACCCTAACCTTAACACTGTCGCTAAACCTAACTCTGTACCTTACCTTCTCTCTAACTTTAACTCTAACCCTCACCCTGTAACTAACCCTGTCCCTAAACCTAACCTTAACCATTAGCCAAAACCTAAACTTAACCATAACCCTAACAATAAACCTAAACATGTCTCAAACCCGAATCGTGTACCTAACACTAACCCTAAACTTAACCCTAACCCGAAACCCGAAACCCTAACCGTAACCCTAACCCTAACCCTAAATCGTAAGCCCTAACTCGAACCCTAACCCTAACCCTAAAGCCTAAATCCTAACTCTAACCCTAACCCTAACCCTAACCCTATCCCTAAATCCTAACCCTAAAATGTAAACACTAACCCTCCCCTATTCCTAACTCTAACCCTAACCCTAACCCTAAACCCTAACCTAACCTGATCCCTAACACTAAAACTGTCGCTAAACCTAACTCTGACCCTTACCGTCTCTCTAAACTTAACTCTAACCCTCACCCTGTCACTAAACCTGTCCCTAAAACTAACCTTAACCATCAGCCAAAACCAAAATTTAACTATAACACTACACTAAACCTAACCATTTCCCAAACCCTAATCCTGCCCCTAACCCTAAACCTAACCCTAACCATAACCCTAACCCTAAATCCTAAACCCTAACCCTAACCCTAACCCTAAACCCTAACTCTAACCCTAACCCTAACCCTAACACTGTCGCTAAACCTAACTCTGTCCCTTACCGTCTCTCTATCTTTAAATCTAACCCTCACCCTGTAACTAAACCTGTCCCTAAACCTAACCTCAACCATCAGCCAAAACCTAAAGTTAACTATAACTCTAACACTAAACCTAACCATGTCTCAAACCCGAAACGTGTACCTAACCCTAACCCTAACACTAAACTCGAAACCCTAACACTAACCCTAACCCTAAACCTAAACACTAAACCCAAACCCTAACCCTAACGCTAACCCTAACCATAAACACTAAACCCTAACCCTAACCCTAACCCTAACCCTAACCCTAAACCCGAAACCCTAACACTAACCCTAACCCTAAAGCCTAAACCCTAACTCTAACCCTAACCCTAACCCTAAACCCTAAACCCTAACCCTAACCCTATCCCTAAAACCTAACCCTAACCCTATCCCTAAACCCTAACCCTAAAATGTAAACACTAACCCTCCCCTATTCCTAACCCTAACCCTAACCCTAACCCTAAACCCTAACCTAACCTGATCCCTAACCCTAACACTGTCGCTAAACCTAACTCTGACGCTTACCGTCTCTCCAACCTTAACTCTAACCCTCACCCTGTCACTAACCCTGTCCCTAAACCTAAACTTAAGCATCAGACAAAACCTAAACTTAATATAACCCTAACAGTAAACCTAACCATGTCCCAAACCCTAATCCTGCCCCTAACACTAACCCTAACCATAACCATAACCCTAACCCAAATCCTAAACCCTAACCCTAACCCTAACCCTAAACCCTAACTCTAACCCTAACCCTAACCCTAAACCGTAACCCTAACACTAACCTTATCCCTAAAACCTAACCCTAACCCTAACCGTAACCCTAACCCTAACCCTAACCCTACCCCTAAACACTAACCCTAACCCTAACCATAACCCTAACCCTAACAAAAAACCTAACCATGTCTCAAACCCTAATCCTGTACCTAACCCTAACCCTAAACCCTAAACACTAACCCTAACCCTATGCCTAACGCTAACGCTAACCATAACCCTAATCCTAAACCCTAACCCTAACCCTAAACCGTAACCCTAACCCTAACCCTAACACTGTCGCTAAACCTAACTCTGATCCTTACTGTCTCTCTAACCTTAACTCTAACCCACACCTTGTCACTAACCCTGTCCCTAAACTTATCCTTAAACATCAGCCAAAACCTAAATTTAACTATAACCTAAAACTAAACTTAACATGTCCCAAAACCGAATCTTGTCCATAACCCTAACCTTAACCCTAACCTAACACTAACCCTAAACCTGAAACCCTAACCCTAACCCTAACCGTAACCCTAACCCTAACCCTAACCCTAACCCTAACCTTAATCCTGTACCTAAACTTAACCCTAATGCTAACCCTAACCCTAACCCTAACCCGAAACCCTAAACCCTAACCCGAACCCTAACCCTAACCCTAAACCCTAACCCTAACTCTATCCCAAAACCCTAACCCTAACCCTAAACCCTAACCCTAAACCTAACCCTAACCCTAACCCTATCCTAAACCTAACCCTAACCCTAACACTGTCGCTAAACCTAACTCTGACCCTTACCGTCACTCTAATTTTAACTCTAACCCTCACCCTGTAACTAACCCTGTCCCTAAACCTAACCTTAAGCATCAGCCAAAACCTAAATTTAACTATAACCCTAACACTAAACCTAAACATGTCTCAAACCCGAATCGTGTACCTAACCCTAACCCTAACCCTAACCCTAACCCTAACACTAAACCCGAAACCCTAACACTAACCCTAACCCTAACCCTAAGCCCTAAACCCAAACCCTAACCCTAACGCTAACCCTAACCATAAACACTAAACCCTAACCCTAACCCTAACCCTAACCCTAACCCTAACCCTAAACCCTAAACCCTAACACTAACCCTAACCCTAAAGCCTAAACCCTAACTCTAACACTAACCCTAACCCTAAACCCTAAACCCTAACCTTAACCCTAACCCAAAACCTAAACCGTAACCCTAACCCTAACCCTATCCCTAAAACCTAACCCTAACCCTAACCCTAACCCTAACTCTAACCCTAAACCTAACCCTAACCTTATCCCTAAACCCTAACCCTAAAATGTAAACCCCTACCCTCCCTATTCCTAACCCTAACCCTAACCCTAACCCTAAACCCTAACCTAACCTGATCCCTAACCCTAACACTGTCGCTAAACCTAACTCTGACCCTTACCGTCTCTCCAAACTTAACTCTAACCCTCACCCTGTCACTAACCCTGACCCTCAACCTAAACTTAAGCATCAGACAAAACCTAAACTTAATATAACCCTAACAGTAAACCTAACCATGTCCCAAACCCTAATCCTGTCCCGAACCCTAAACCTAATGCTAACCCTAACCCTAACCCTAACCCTAAACCCTAAACCCTAACCTTAACCCTAACCCTAAACCTAAACCGTAACCCTAACCCTAAACCTATCCCTAAAACCTAACCCTAACCCTAACCCTAACCCTAACACTGTCGCTAAACCTAACTCTGTACCTTACCATCTCTCTAACTTTAACTCTAACCCTCACCCTGTAACTAACCCTGTCCCTAAACCTAACCTTAACCATCTTCCAAAACCTAAACTTAACCATAACCCTAACACTAAACCTAAACATGTCTCAAACCCGAATTGTGTATCTAAACCTAACCCTAAACTTAACCCTAACCCTAAACCCGAAACCCTAACCCTAACCCTAACACTAACCCTAAACCGTAAGCCCTAACTCTAACCCTAACCCTAACCCTAAAGCCTAAATCCTAACTCTAACCCTAACCCTAATCCTAACCCTAACCCTATCCCTAAACCCTAACCCTAAAATGTAAGCACTAACCCTCCCCTATTCCTAACCCTAACCCTAACCCTAACCCTAAACCCTAACCTAACCTGATCCCTAACACTAACACTGTCGCTAAACCTAACTCTGACCCTTACCGTCTCTCTAAACTTAACTCTAACCCTCACCCTGTCACTAAACCTGTCCCTAAAACTAACCTTAACCATCAGCCAAAACCAAAACTTAACTATAACCCTACACTAAACCTAACCATTTCCCAAACCCTAATCCTGCCCCTAACCCTAACCCTAACCCTAACTCTAACCCTAACCCTAACCTAACCCTAACCCTAACCCTAACACTGTCGCTAAACCTAACTCTGACCCTTACCGTCTCTCTATCTTTAACTCTAACCCTCACCCTGTAACTAACCCTGTCCCTAAACCTAACCTTAACCATCAGCCAAAACCTAAACTTAACTATAACCCTAACACTAAACCTAACCATGTCTCAAACCCAAAACGTGTACCTAACCCTAACCATAACCTTAACCCTAACACTAAACCCGAAACCCTAACACTAACCCTAACCCTAAACCTAAACCCTAAACCCAAACCCTAACCCTAACGCTAACCCTAACCATAAACACTAAACCCTAACCGTAACCCAACCCTAACCCTAACCCTAAACCCTAAACACTAACACTAACCCTAACACTAAAGCCTAAACCTTAACTCTAACCCTAACCCTAACCCTAAACCCTAACCCTGAAATGTAAACACTAACCCTCCCCTATTCCTAACCCTAACCCTAACCCTAACCCTGAACCCTAACCTAACCTGATCCCTAACCCTAACACTGTCGCTAAACCTAACTCTGACCCTTACCGTCTCTCCAACCTTAACTCTAACCCTCACCCTGTCACTAACCCTGTCCCTAAACCTAAACTTAAGCATCAGACAAAACCTAAACTTAATATAACCCTAACAGTAAACCTAACCATGTCCCAAACCCTAATCCTGTCCCTAACCCTAAAACTAATGCTAAACCTAACCCTAACCCTAACCCTAAACCCTAAACCCTAAACTTAACTCTAACCCTAAACCTAAACCATAACCCTAACCCTAACCCTATCCCTAAAACCTAACCCTAACCCTAACCATAACCCTAACCCTAACCTAACCCTAACCCTAACCCTAACACTGTCGCTAAACATAACTCTGTACCTTACCGTCTCTCTAACTTTAACTCTAACCCTCACCCTGTCACTAACCCTGTCCGTAAACCTAAACTTAAGCATCAGGCAAAACCTAAACTTAATATTACCCTAACAGTAAACCTAACCATGTCCCAAACCCTAATCCTGTCCCTAACCCTAACCCTAACCCTAACCCTAACCCTAACACTAACCCTAACCCTAAAGCCTAAACCCTAACTCTAACCCTAACCATAACCCTAAACCCTAAACCCTAATCTTAACCCTAACCCTAAACCTAAACCGTAACCCTAACACTAAACCTACCCCTAAAACCTAACCCTAACCCTAACCCTAACTCTAACCCTAACCCTAACCCTAACCCTATCCCTAAACCCTAACCCTAAAATGTAAACACTATCCCTCCCCTATTCCTAACCCTAACCCTAACACTGTCGCTAAACCTAACTCTGACCCTTACCGTCTCTCCAACCTTAACTCTAACCCTCACCCTGTCACTAACCCTGTCCCTAAATTTAAACTTAAGCATCAGACAAAACCTAAACTTAATATAACCCTAACAGTAAACCTAACCATGTCCCAAACCCTAATCCTGTCCCTAACCCTAAAACTAATGCTAACCCTAACCCTAACCCTAAACCCTAAACCCTAACCTTAACCCTAACCCTAAACCTAAACCGTAACCCTAACCCTAACCCTAACCCTAACCCTAACCTAACCCTAACCGTAACCCTAACACTGTCGCTAAACCTAACTCTGACCCTTACCATCTCTCTATCTTTAACTCTAACCCTCACCCTGTAACTAACCCTGTCCCTAAACCTAACCTTAACCATCAGCCAAAACCTAAACTTCACTATAACCCTAACACTAAACCTAACCATGGCTCAAACCCGAAACGTGTACCTAACCCTAACCCTAACACTAACCCTAACCCTAACCCTAACCCTAACCCTAACCCTAACCCTATCCCTAAAACCTAACCCTAACCCTAACCCTAACCCTAACCCTAACCCTATCCCTAAAACCTAACCCTAACCCTAACCCTAACCCTAACCCTAACCCTAACTCTAACCCTAACCCTAACCCTAACCTTATCCCTAAACCCTAACCCTAAAATGTAAACACTATCCCTCCCCTATTCCTAACCCTAACACTAACTCTAACCCTAACCCTAACCTAAACCTAACCCTAACCCTAACACTGTCGCTAAACATAACTCTGACCCTTACCGTCTCTCTATCTTTAACTCTAACCCTCACCCTGTAACTAACCCTGTCCCTAAACCTAACCTTAACCATCAGCCAAAACCTAAACTTAACTATAACCCTAACACTAAACCTAACCATGTCTCAAACCCGAAACGTGTACCTAACCCTAACCCTAACCTTAACCCTAACACTAAACCCGAAACTCTAACACTAACCCTAACCCTAAACCTAAACCCTAAACCCAAACCCTAACCCTAACGCTAACCCTAACCATAAACACTAAACCCAAACCCTAACCCAACCCTAACCCTAACCCTAAACCCTAAACCCTAACACTAACCCTAACCCTAAAGCCTAAACCCTAACTGTAACACTAACCCTAACCCTAAACCCTAACCCTGAAATGTAAACACTAACCCTCCCCTATTCCTAACCCTAACCCTAACCCTAACCCTAAACCCTAACCTAACCTGATCCCTAACCCTAACACTGTCGCTAAACCTAACTCTGACCCTTACCGTCTCTCCAACCTTAACTCTAACCCTCACCCTGTCACTAACCCTGTCCCTAAACCTAAACTTAAGCATCAGACAAAACCTAAACTTAATGTAACCCTAACAGTAAACCTAACCATGTCAAAAACCCTAATCCTGTCCCTAACCCTAAACCTAATGCTAACCCTAACCCTAACCCTAACCCTAAACCCTAAACCCTAACCTTAACCTTAAGGCTAAACCTAAACCGTAACCCTAACCCTAACCCTATCCCTAAAACCTAACCCTAACCCTAACCCTAACCCTAACCCTAACCTAACCCTAACCCTAACCTTAACACTGTCGCTAAACCTAACTCTGTACCTTACCTTCTCTCTAACTTTAACTCTAACCCTCACCCTGTAACTAACCCTGTCCCTAAACCTAACCTTAACCATTAGCCAAAACCTAAACTTAACCATAACCCTAACAATAAACCTAAACATGTCTCAAACCCGAATCGTGTACCTAACACTAACCCTAAACTTAACCCTAACCCGAAACCCGAAACCCTAACCGTAACCCTAACCCTAACCCTAAATCGTAAGCCCTAACTCGAACCCTAACCCTAACCCTAAAGCCTAAATCCTAACTCTAACCCTAACCCTAACCCTAACCCTATCCCTAAATCCTAACCCTAAAATGTAAACACTAACCCTCCCCTATTCCTAACTCTAACCCTAACCCTAACCCTAAACCCTAACCTAACCTGATCCCTAACACTAAAACTGTCGCTAAACCTAACTCTGACCCTTACCGTCTCTCTAAACTTAACTCTAACCCTCACCCTGTCACTAAACCTGTCCCTAAAACTAACCTTAACCATCAGCCAAAACCAAAATTTAACTATAACACTACACTAAACCTAACCATTTCCCAAACCCTAATCCTGCCCCTAACCCTAAACCTAACCCTAACCATAACCCTAACCCTAAATCCTAAACCCTAACCCTAACCCTAACCCTAAACCCTAACTCTAACCCTAACCCTAACCCTAACACTGTCGCTAAACCTAACTCTGTCCCTTACCGTCTCTCTATCTTTAAATCTAACCCTCACCCTGTAACTAAACCTGTCCCTAAACCTAACCTCAACCATCAGCCAAAACCTAAAGTTAACTATAACTCTAACACTAAACCTAACCATGTCTCAAACCCGAAACGTGTACCTAACCCTAACCCTAACACTAAACTCGAAACCCTAACACTAACCCTAACCCTAAACCTAAACACTAAACCCAAACCCTAACCCTAACGCTAACCCTAACCATAAACACTAAACCCTAACCCTAACCCTAACCCTAACCCTAACCCTAAACCCGAAACCCTAACACTAACCCTAACCCTAAAGCCTAAACCCTAACTCTAACCCTAACCCTAACCCTAAACCCTAAACCCTAACCCTAACCCTATCCCTAAAACCTAACCCTAACCCTATCCCTAAACCCTAACCCTAAAATGTAAACACTAACCCTCCCCTATTCCTAACCCTAACCCTAACCCTAACCCTAAACCCTAACCTAACCTGATCCCTAACCCTAACACTGTCGTTAAACCTAACTCTGACGCTTACCGTCTCTCCAACCTTAACTCTAACCCTCACCCTGTCACTAACCCTGTCCCTAAACCTAAACTTAAGCATCAGACAAAACCTAAACTTAATATAACCCTAACAGTAAACCTAACCATGTCCCAAACCCTAATCCTGCCCCTAACACTAACCCTAACCATAACCATAACCCTAACCCAAATCCTAAACCCTAACCCTAACCCTAACCCTAAACCCTAACTCTAACCCTAACCCTAACCCTAAACCGTAACCCTAACACTAACCTTATCCCTAAAACCTAACCCTAACCCTAACCGTAACCCTAACCCTAACCCTAACCCTACCCCTAAACACTAACCCTAACCCTAACCATAACCCTAACCCTAACAAAAAACCTAACCATGTCTCAAACCCTAATCCTGTACCTAACCCTAACCCTAAACCCTAAACACTAACCCTAACCCTATGCCTAACGCTAACGCTAACCATAACCCTAATCCTAAACCCTAACCCTAACCCTAAACCGTAACCCTAACCCTAACCCTAACACTGTCGCTAAACCTAACTCTGATCCTTACTGTCTCTCTAACCTTAACTCTAACCCACACCTTGTCACTAACCCTGTCCCTAAACTTATCCTTAAACATCAGCCAAAACCTAAATTTAACTATAACCTAAAACTAAACTTAACATGTCCCAAAACCGAATCTTGTCCATAACCCTAACCTTAACCCTAACCTAACACTAACCCTAAACCTGAAACCCTAACCCTAACCCTAACCGTAACCCTAACCCTAACCCTAACCCTAACCCTAACCTTAATCCTGTACCTAAACTTAACCCTAATGCTAACCCTAACCCTAACCCTAACCCGAAACCCTAAACCCTAACCCGAACCCTAACCCTAACCCTAAACCCTAACCCTAACTCTATCCCAAAACCCTAACCCTAACCCTAAACCCTAACCCTAAACCTAACCCTAACCCTAACCCTAACCTAAACCTAACCCTAACCCTAACACTGTCGCTAAACCTAACTCTGACCCTTACCGTCACTCTAATTTTAACTCTAACCCTCACCCTGTAACTAACCCTGTCCCTAAACCTAACCTTAAGCATCAGCCAAAACCTAAATTTAACTATAACCCTAACACTAAACCTAAACATGTCTCAAACCCGAATCGTGTACCTAACCCTAACCCTAACCCTAACCCTAACCCTAACACTAAACCCGAAACCCTAACACTAACCCTAACCCTAACCCTAAGCCCTAAACCCAAACCCTAACCCTAACGCTAACCCTAACCATAAACACTAAACCCTAACCCTAACCCTAACCCTAACCCTAACCCTAACCCTAAACCCTAAACCCTAACACTAACCCTAAAGCCTAAACCCTAACTCTAACACTAACCCTAACCCTAAACCCTAAACCCTAACCTTAACCCTAACCCAAAACCTAAACCGTAACCCTAACCCTAACCCTATCCCTAAAACCTAACCCTAACCCTAACCCTAACCCTAACTCTAACCCTAAACCTAACCCTAACCTTATCCCTAAACCCTAACCCTAAAATGTAAACCCCTACCCTCCCTATTCCTAACCCTAACCCTAACCCTAACCCTAAACCCTAACCTAACCTGATCCCTAACCCTAACACTGTCGCTAAACCTAACTCTGACCCTTACCGTCTCTCCAACCTTAACTCTAACCCTCACCCTGTCACTAACCCTGTCCCTCAACCTAAACTTAAGCATCAGACAAAACCTAAACTTAATATAACCATAACAGTAAACCTAACCATGTCCCAAACCCTAATCCTGTCCCGAACCCTAAACCTAATGCTAACCCTAACCCTAACCCTAACCCTAAACCCTAAACCCTAACCTTAACCCTAACCCTAAACCTAAACCGTAACCCTAACCCTAAACCTATCCCTAAAACCTAACCCTAACCCTAACCCTAACCCTAACACTGTCGCTAAACCTAACTCTGTACCTTACCATCTCTCTAACTTTAACTCTAACCCTCACCCTGTAACTAACCCTGTCCCTAAACCTAACCTTAACCATCTTCCAAAACCTAAACTTAACCATAACCCTAACACTAAACCTAAACATGTCTCAAACCCGAATTGTGTATCTAAACCTAACCCTAAACTTAACCCTAACCCTAAACCCGAAACCCTAACCCTAACCCTAACACTAACCCTAAACCGTAAGCCCTAACTCTAACCCTAACCCTAACCCTAAAGCCTAAATCCTAACTCTAACCCTAACCCTAATCCTAACCCTAACCCTATCCCTAAACCCTAACCCTAAAATGTAAGCACTAACCCTCCCCTATTCCTAACCCTAACCCTAACCCTAACCCTAAACCCTAACCTAACCTGATCCCTAACACTAACACTGTCGCTAAACCTAACTCTGACCCTTACCGTCTCTCTAAACTTAACTCTAACCCTCACCCTGTCACTAAACCTGTCCCTAAAACTAACCTTAACCATCAGCCAAAACCAAAACTTAACTATAACCCTACACTAAACCTAACCATTTCCCAAACCCTAATCCTGCCCCTAACCCTAACCCTAACCCTAACTCTAACCCTAACCCTAACCTAACCCTAACCCTAACCCTAACACTGTCGCTAAACCTAACTCTGACCCTTACCGTCTCTCTATCTTTAACTCTAACCCTCACCCTGTAACTAACCCTGTCCCTAAACCTAACCTTAACCATCAGCCAAAACCTAAACTTAACTATAACCCTAACACTAAACCTAACCATGTCTCAAACCCAAAACGTGTACCTAACCCTAACCATAACCTTAACCCTAACACTAAACCCGAAACCCTAACACTAACCCTAACCCTAAACCTAAACCCTAAACCCAAACCCTAACCCTAACGCTAACCCTAACCATAAACACTAAACCCTAACCCTAACCCAACCCTAACCCTAACCCTAAACCCTAAACCCTAACACTAACCCTAACCCTAAAGCCTAAACCCTAACTCTAACCCTAACCCAAACCCTAAACCCTAACCCTGAAATGTAAACACTAACCCTCCCCTATTCCTAACCCTAACCCTAACCCTAACCCTCAACACAGCCTCGGTGTGACAGTCTCAGTGTGTTTCCCAGGGTGAGCGGCCATCCCATGGCTTTCAAGGTCTGGGTCTTGGATGCTATGCTCCCCCTCCCATTTCTTCTCCCTGTGTCTCCTTCTGTCATTTTGTCTTTGGTCTCTCTCGCTCACTGTGTGTCTCTCTCTGTTGCCCCTTCAATGGCCTTCTTTTATTGGCTCCTGGCTCAGTTGTTCAGAGGATTTGATGTGTCAGGGGTAGTTGGAGCCCCCTCTCCTGTGGCGAGACCTAGGCCAGGTTTATTTGTATCAGAAGAGGTTGTAGGTGTTGTGCTATTGCGGGGGCACAGAGCTTCATTGATTCACTCATAGGGGCTGGTTTTGGTCTCCCTTCACTTCTGCATTAGGTGGGGAATGGGTCAACTTGGTCACCCTAAATGAACTGGAGTCTTCTTGCCCTTGTATGTCTGGTAGGCATGGTGGACCATTCCTCATCCACGAGGGTCTTGGGTCCCTGGCGAGCTGCTGGGAGAGCTGAAGGCCTGGGTAAACTTTTCTATCAGGAGGCCTTTGTGACCATAGCTTTCATGGGCGGGATACTTCCACTTCCAAGAAAGCCACCGGTTTGAGGCGTTGTGCACAACAAAGAGGGTCCTGGCTTCACTCCCTCTGCAAGAAGGGCCAGGAGTCTCAAGTGCCACTCACAGTCTGGCAGTGAGGGGGAAGGTGGCAAGTCACCATCCGTTTGCCATTAGGGCCTGGTGTCCATGTTGCCCCACTTGCACGAGCTGTGGGGCATCCGTCTCCCGCCTTTGGCAGGGAAACTTGTGATTTGCACGCTGCTGGTGGGTGGCCAAGGTCTCCACCCTCTGTCAGGATGTTCTGGCTTCCTGACAACCCACTCAAGCAGTTTCTCCTTTCTCAGACAGAAAGGGCTAGGGCCGCATTGTTCCACTAAAGCCAGGTGGCGGCCGGATTACCTCCTCTCCAACAATGTGTCTGGGAACCATAATTTGCATTCAGGTGGGGTCTTTTTTTCCTACCAGTTGAGGCTAGGGTCCTGTGGCCTTGTTTACTAGACCATCGTAAATACCTTTCCCATTGCCTAGGGAGTCTGGAGACACTGGGGTATGCTGACTTTCAAACTTCAGGTCCTACTGTCTGTCAGGCAGGGTCACACATTGCATGTGACCTGCTCAAATGGAAATGGGGGCCGTTTTCCTTCCAACCAGCAGAATGGCCTGTGGAACTTCATGCCCTGACAGTGTCCCATCTTACTTCCAAGGCAGCCTTAGCACCTGGTGGCCTCTCATGTTATCAGGACCATGCAACAAGTCCTCTCATTGAGCATTTCATCATCAAAATAATGATTGAAAGTTGTGTTACCTAGAATAAAACCTGGCGTCGCAGAATGGATAAAAGAAACTAAAAAAATAAAACATATGCTTCCCACAACACTCACTCCATATCGAAAGACACACAGAGACTGAAAGTGAAGGGATGGAAAAAGATACGTTTTACCAATGGAAATGGGGAAATAAAAAGCTGGGGAAACAATACTCAGATAACATAGACTTTAAAACAAAAGCTATAACAAGTGACAAAAAGTACATGTCATATTGATAAAACCATCAATCCAACAAGAGGATGGGACTCTTCTAATCATATACATGGCACACGTAGGACCAACTAACACTGAAAGCAAACATGGTGAGTCATAAATGAAGACATTGTGAGTCACAGTAGGGGATGATGACATGCAAATACATCATCCAGACAGAAAATCAACCAAGAAACAATGGAATTAAAGAACTTAAATTGATATTTGTAGACCATCTCACCCCTTATCTGAACAATATACACTCCTTTCAAGGGCACACGGGACATTTTCCACAATAGGTCACATGTTAGACCCTCAAACATATCTCCATAGATACAAGAAGACTGAAATGGTACCAAGCATCTTCTCTGGTATCTACCTAGAAATCAATTGCAAGAAAATAATGGGAAAACACACAAAAGCATGGGATCTAAGCAACATGATACTCAATGGGTCAGTAATGTCATCAAGGAAGAAATGAAAAAATACCTTGAGGCTAAAGTAAGTGAAAACACAATGTTCCCAAATGTATGCACACAGCGAAAGCAGTCCTAAGAAGCAATTTCAGAGCAATAGAGGCCTACCTCCAGAAAGAAGAAAATTCTCTAATAAACAGTCTATTCTTACAACTGAGGGACCTTGAAAAAGAAGACTGAGCAAACCCTCTACCATCCTCCCCCCCCCACCAACACTCACATAAACACACACACACACACACACACACACACACACACAAGGAATGAGAGGTCGGACGACAGTCAGTGCGAGATCAGCATGGTTGTCTAACCTGGCCTGGTCTGCCCTAGGCCTTCCTGTGTTATATTATTGACCTCTGAAACAACGGCCAGAAGAATCTTGTGTGAGACCTAAATCAGAACTAAAACATGGGTGAAGTTTCACCATTTCGGCTTTCCTGAGGCCAGTTCCTGAGGCCACTAGGCCGCATCATGGAAACATGGTACTATTTCCAGCATCTCCATCACAGTGAGCTGGGAAAGGGCTGCATTATGATGTGGTTGCCTGGTTACCAGGGTTCCAAGTTCTTTTAAGATTTATGACCAGGAAGTGAGATGAGAGACTGGTGTCTTCTCTGTGAAATTCTTCCTCATACAAAAACTTCCCAAAGTCCTAATCTTAAACTAAATCTTACCTGTACCTTGACCCTAACCCTAACCATACCTGTCTCTAACCCTGACTCTAACTTTAAACCTGTTTCTAACCCTAACCCTAACCATAAACATATCCCAATCCCTGTGCCTGACCCTATCCCTTCCCTAATCCGAGGCCACCCTAACTCTAACATTAACCCCAGCCCTAAATTGAAACCTAAAACTAAACTCAACTCCAAACCTAACCCTAACACTGTCCCTAACCCTAACCCTAAACCTAACACTAAGCTTGTCACTAACACTAACAGTATCACTCAACCTAATCTGCTTGTAACCATAACGCTAATCTTACCTTAACTCTGACTCTAATATTAACCCTAACCCTAACACTGTCGCTAAACCTAAGTCTGACCCTTACCATCTCTCCACCCTTAACTCTAACCCTCACCCTGTCAGTAACCCTGTCCCTAAATCTAAACTTAAGCATCAGACAAAACCTAAACTTAACTATAACCCTAACACTAAACCTAACCATGTCCCAAACCGTAATCCTGTCCCTAACCCTAATCCTAATCCTAACCCTATACCCTAACCATAAACCTAACCCTAAACCTAACGCTAACCCTAACCCTAAACCCTAAACCCTAAACCCTAAACCCTAACCCTAACCCTAACTTTATACATAAACCCTAACCATAACCCTAACCCTAACCCAAACCCTAACCCTAACCCTAAACCTAATCCTGACTCTAACACTCACTGTGTCCCTAACCTATCCCTGCCCCTGTAGCTAACCCTTTTCCTAACCCAAAAGCTAAATCTAAATGTATCCATAGACCTAACTCTAAATGGGGCCCTAACACTATTCCCAACTCTGTACCTAACCCTAATCCTAACACGAACCCTACCCCTAACGCTAACCTTAACCCTAACTCTGCCTCTAATATTAACCCTAACCCTAACACTGTCGCTAAACCTAACTCTGACCCTTACCGTCTTTCCAACCTTAACTCTAACCTTCACCCTGTCACTAACCCTGTCCCTAAACCTAAACTTAAGCATCAGACAAAACCTAAACTTAATATAACCCTAACTCTAAACGTAACCATGTCCCAAACCCTAATCCTGTCCCTAAACCTATACCTAATGCTAACCATAAGCCTAACCCTAACTCTAAACCCTAAACCCTAACCTTAACCCTAACCCTAACCCTAAACCGTAACCCTAACACTAACCTTATCCCTAAAACCTAACCCTAACACTAACCGTAACCCTAACCCTAACCCTAACCCTACCCCTAAACACTAACCCTAACCCTAACCATAAACCTAACCCTAACACAAAACCTAACCATGTCTCAAACCCTAATCCTGTACCTAACTCTAACCCTAAACCCTAAACACTAACCCTAACCCTATGCCTAATGCTAACGCTAACCCTAACCCTAATCCTAAACCCTAACCCTAACCCTAAACCCTAACCCTAACCCTAACCCTAACACTGTCGCTAAACCTAACTCTGATCCTTACTGTCTCCCTAACCTTAACTCTAACCCTCACCCTGTCACTAACCCTGTCCCTAAACTTATCCTTAAACAACAGCCAAAACCTAAATTTAACTATAACCTAAAACTAAACTTAACATGTCCCAAAACCGAATCTTGTCCATAACCCTAATCTTAACCCTAACCTAACACTAACCCTAAACCTGAAACCCTAACCCCAACCCTAACCCTAACCCTAACCTTAATCCTGTACCTAAACTTAACCCTAATGCTAACCCTAACCCTAACCCTAACCCGAAACCCTAAACCCTAACCCGAACCCTAACCCTAACCCTAAACCCTAACCCTAACTCTATCCCAAAACCCTAACCCTAAACCTAAACCCTAACTCTAAACCTAACCCTAACCCTAACCTAAACCTAACCCTAACCCTAACACTGTCGCTAAACCTAACTCTGACCCTTACCGTCTCTCTAATTTTAACTCTAACCCTCACCCTGTAACTAACCCTGTCCCTAAACCTAACCTTAACCATCAGCCAAAACCTAAACTTAACTATAACCCTAACACTAAACCTAAACATGTCTCAAACCCGAATCGTGTACCTAACCCTAACCCTAACCCTAACCCTAACCCTAACTCTAACACTAAACCCGAAACACTAACACTAACCCTAACCCTAAACCTAAACCCTAAACCCAAACCCTAACCATAACGCTAACCCTAACCATAAACACTAAACCCTAACCCTAAACCTAAACCGTAACCCTAACCCTATACCTATCCCTAAAACCTAACCCTAAACCTAACCCTAACCCTAACCCTAACCTAACCCTAACCCTAACCCTAACACTGTCGCTAAACCTAACTCTGTACCTTACCGTCTCTCTAACTTTAACTCTAACCCTCACCCTGTAACTAACCCTGTCCCTAAACCTAACCTTAACCATCAGCCAAAACCTAAACTTAACCATAACCCTAACACTAAACCTAAACATGTCTCAAACCCGAATTGTGTACCTAAACCTAACCCTAAACTTAACCCTAACCCTAAACTCGAAACCCTAACCCTAACCCTAACCCTAACCCTAAACCGTAAGCCCCAACTCTAACCCTAACCCTAACCCTAAAGCCTAAATCCTAACTCTAACCCTAACCCTAACCGTAACCCTATCCCTAAACCCTAACCCTAAAATGTAAGCACTAACCCTCCCCTATTCCTAACCCTAACCCTAACCCTAACCCTAAACCCTAACCTAACCTGATCTCTAACACTAACACTGTCGCTAAACCTAACTCTGACCCTTACCGTCTCTCTAAACTTAACTCTAACCCTCACCCTGTCACTAAACCTGTCCCTAAACTTATCCTTAAACATCAGCCAAAACCTAAATTTAACTATAAACTAAAACTAAACTTAACATGTCCCAAAACCGAATCTTGTCCATAACCCTAAACTTAACCCTAACCTAACCCTAACCCTAAATCTGAAACCCTAACCCTAACCCTAACCCTAACCCTAACCTTAATCCTGTACCTAAACTTAACCCTAATGCTAACCCTAACCCTAACCCTAACCCGTAACCCTAAACCCTAACCCGAACCCTAACCGTAACCCTAAACCCTAACCCTAACTCTATCCCAAAACACTAACCCTAACCCTAAACCCTAACTCTAAACCTAACCCTAACCCTAACCCTAACCTAAACCTAACCCTAACCCTAACACTGTCGCTAAACCTAACTCTGACCCTTACTGTCTCTCTAATTTTAACTTAACACTCACCCTGTAACTAACCCTGTCCCTAAACCTAACCTTAACCATCAGCCAAAACCTAAACTTAACTATAACCCTAACACTAAACCTAAACATGTCTCAAACCCGAATCGTGTACCTAACCCTAACCCTAACCCTAACCCTAACCCTAACACTAAACCCGAAACCCTAACACTAACCCTAACCCTAAACCTAAACCCTAAACCCAAACCCTAACCCTAACGCTAACCCTAACCATAAACACTAAACCCTAACCCTAACCCTAACCCTAACCCTAACCCTAACCCTAACCCTAACACTAAACCCTAAACCCTAACACTAACCCTAACCCTAAAGCCTAAACCCTAACTCTAACCCTAACCCTAACCCTAAACCCTAAACCCTAACCTTAACCCTAACCCTAAACCTAAACCATAACCCTAACCCTAACCCTATCCCTAAAACCTAACCCTAACCCTAACCCTAACCCTAACTCTAACCCTAAACCTAACCCTAACCCTATCCCTAAACCCTAACCCTAAAATGTAAACCCCTCCCCTCCCCTATTCCTAACCCTAACCCTAACCCTAACCCTAAACCCTAACCTAACCTGATCCCTAACCCTAACACTGTCGCTAAACCTAACTCTGACCCTTACCGTCTCTCCAACCTTAACTCTAACCCTCACCCTGTCACTAACCCTGTCCCTAAACCTAAACTTAAGCATCAGACAAAACCTAAACTTAATATAACCCTAACAGTAAACCTAACCATGTCCCAAACCCTAATCCGGTCCCGAAACCTAAACCTAATGCTAACCCTAACCCTAACCCTAACCCTAAACCCTAAACCCTAACCTTAACCCTAACCCTAAACCTAAACTGTAACCCTAACCCTAAACCTATCCCTAAAACCTAACCCTAACCATAACCCTAACCCTAACCCTAACCTAACCCTAACCCTAACCATAACACTGTCGCTAAACCTAACTCTGTACCTTACCGTCTCTCTAACTTTAACTCTAACCCTCACCCTGTAACTAACCCTGTCCCTAAACCTAACCTTAACCATCAGCCAAAACCTAAACTTAACCATAACCCTAACACTAAACCTAAACATGTCTCAAACCCGAATTGTGTACCTAAACCTAACCCTAAACTTAACCCTAAACCTAAACCCGAAACCCTAACTCTAACCCTAACCCTAACCCTAAACTGTAAGCCCTAACTCTAACCCTAACCCTAACCCTAAAGCCTAAATCCTAACTCTAACCCTAACCCTAACCCTAACCCTATCCCTAAACCCTAAACCTAAAATGTAAGCACTAACCCTCCCCTATTCCTAACCCTGAACCTAACCCTAACCCTAAACCCTAACCTAACCTGATCCCTAACACTAACACTGTCGCTAAACCTAACTCTGACCCTTACCGTGTCTCTAAACTTAACTCTAACCCTCACCCTGTCACTAAACCTGTCCCTAAAACTAACCTTAACCATCAGCCAAAACCAAAACTTAACTATAACCCTACACTAAACCTAACCATTTCCCAAACCCTAATCCTGCCCCTAACCCTAACCCTAAGCCTAACTCTAACCCTAACCCTAACCTAACCCTAACCCTAACCCTAACACTGTCGCTAAACCTAACTCTGACCCTTACCGTCTCTCTATCTTTAACTCTAAACCTCACCCTGTAACTAACCCTGTCCCTAAACCTAACCTTAACGTTCAGCCAAAACCTAAACTTAACTATAACCCTAACACTCAACCTAACCATGTCTCAAACCCAAAACGTGTACCTACCCCTAACCATAACCTTAACCCTAACACTAAACGCGAAACCCTAACACTAACCCTTACCCTAAACCTAAACCCTAAACCCAAACCCTAACCCTAACGCTAACCCTAACCATAAACACTAAACCCTAACCCTAACCCAACCCTAACCCTAACACTAAACCCTAAACCCTAACACTAACCCTAATCCTAAAGTCTAAACCCTAACTCTAACCCTAACCCTAACCCTAAACCCTAACCCTGAAATGTAAACACTAACCCTCCCCTATTCCTAACCCTAACCCTAACCCTAACCCTAAACCCTAACCTAACCTAACCCTAACCCTAACCCTAACACTGTCGCTAAACCTAACTCTGTACCTTACCGTCTCTCTAACTTTAACTCTAACCCTCACCCTGTAACTAACCCTGTCCATAAACCTAACCTTAACTGTCAGCCAAAACCTAAACTTAGCCATAACCCTAACACTAAACCTAAACATGTCTCAAACCCGAATCGTGTACCTAACCCTAACCCTAAACTTAACCCTAACCCGAAACCCTAAACCCTAACCGTAAACCTAACCCTAACCCTAAACCGTAAGCCCTAACTCGAACCCTAATCCTAACCCTAAAGCCTAAATCCTAACACTAACCCTAACCCTAAAGCCTAAACCCTAACACTAACACTAACCCTAACCCTAAAATCTAAACCCTAATCTTAACCCTAACCCTAAACCTAAACCGTAACCCTAACACTAACCCTATCCCTAAAACCTAACCCTAACCCTAACCCTAACACTAACCCTATCCCTAAACCCTAACCCTAAAATGTAAACACTAACCCTCCCCTATTCCTAACCCTAACCCTAACCCTAACCCTAAACCCTAACCTAACCTGATCCCTAACCCTAACACTGTCGCTAAACCTAACTCTGACGCTTACCGTCTCTCCAACCTTAACTCTAACCCTCACCCTGTCACTAACCCTGTCCCTAAACCTAAACTTAAGCATCAGACAAAACCTAAACTTAATATAACCCTAACAGTAAACCTAACCATGTCCCAAACCTTAATCCTGTCCCTAACCCTAAACCTAATGCTAACCCTAACCTTAACCCTAACCCTAAACCCTAAACCCTAACCTTAACCCTAACCCTAAACCTAAACCGTAACCCTAACACTAACCCTATCCCTAAAACCTAACCCTAACCCTAACCCTAACCCTAACCTTAAACCTAACACTAAACCCGAACCCTAACACTAACCCTAACCCTAAACCTAAACCCTAAACCCAAACCCTAACCCTAACGCTAACCGTAACAATAAACACTAAACCCTAACCCTAACCCTAACCCTAACCCTATCCCTAAAACCTAACCCTAACCCTAACCCTAACCCTAACCCTAACCCTAACCCTAACCCTATCCCTAAACCCTAACCCTAAAATGTAAACACTATCCCTCCCCTATTCCTAACCCTAACACTAACTCTAACCCTAACCCTAACCTAACCCTAACCCTAACCCTAACACTGTCGCTAAACCTAACTCTGACCCTTACCGTCTCTCTATCTTTAACTCTAACCCTCACCCTGTAACTAACCCTGTCCCTAAACCTAACCTTAACCATCAGCCAAAACGTAAACTTAACTATAACCCTAACACTAAACCTAACCATGTCCCAAACCCTAATCCTGTCCCTAACACTAACCCTAACCCTAACCCTATCCCTAAACCCTAACCCTAAAATGTAAACACTAACCCTCCCCTATTCCTAACCCTAACCCTAACCCTAACCCTAAACCCTAACCTAACCTGATCCCTAACCCTAACACTGTCGCTAAACCTAACTCTGACCCTTACCGTCTCTCCAACCTTAACTCTAACCCTCACGCTGTCACTAACCCTGTCCCTAAACCTAAACTTAAGCATCAGGCAAAACCTAAACTTAATATTACCCTAACAGTAAACCTAACCATGTCCCAAACCCTAATCCTGTCCCTAACCCTAACCCTAACCCTAAACCTAACCCTAACACTAACCCTAACCCTAAACCTAAACACTAAACCCAAACCCTAACCGTAACGCTAACCCTAACCATAAACACTAAACCCTAACCCTAACCCTAACCCTAACACTAAACCCTAAACCCTAACACTAACCCTAACCCTAAAGCCTAAACCCTAACTCTAACCCTAACCCTAACCCTAAACCCTAAACCCTAATCTTAACCCTAACCCTAAACCTAAACCGTAACCCTAACACTAACCCTATCCCTAAAACCTAACCCTAACCCTAAACCTAACTCTAACCCTAACCCTAACCCTAACCCTATCCCTAAACCCTAACCCTAAAATGTAAACACTAACCCTCCCCTATTCCTAACCCTAACCCTAACACTGTCGCTAAACCTAACTCTGACCCTTACCGTCTCTCCAACCTTAACTCTAACCCTCACCCTGTCACTAACCCTGTCCCTCAACCTAAACTTAAGCATCAGACAAAACCTAAACTTAATATAACCCTAACAGTAAACCTAACCATGTCCCAAACCCTAATCCTGTCCCTAACCCTAAAACTAATGCTAACACTAACCCTAACCCTAACCCTAAACCCTAAACCCTAACCTTAACCCGAACCCTAAACCTAAACCGTAACCCTAACACTAACCCTATCCCTAAAACCTAACCCTAACCCTAACCCTAACTCTAACCCTAACCCTAACCCTAACCCTATCCCTAAACCCTAAC
>CM063089.1:114067279-114079779 GCA_031876335.1 Hipposideros larvatus | reverse complement strand
ATAGACTTTAAAACAAAAGCTATAACAAGTGACAAAAAGTACATGTCATATTGATAAAACCATCAATCCAACAAGAGGATGGGACTCTTCTAATCATATACATGGCACACGTAGGACCAACTAACACTGAAAGCAAACATGGTGAGTCATAAATGAAGACATTGTGAGTCACAGTAGGGGATGATGACATGCAAATACATCATCCAGACAGAAAATCAACCAAGAAACAATGGAATTAAAGAACTTAAATTGATATTTGTAGACCATCTCACCCCTTATCTGAACAATATACACTCCTTTCAAGGGCACACGGGACATTTTCCACAATAGGTCACATGTTAGACCCTCAAACATATCTCCATAGATACAAGAAGACTGAAATTGTACCAAGCATCTTCTCTGGTATCTACCTAGAAATCAATTGCAAGAAAATAATGGGAAAACACACAAAAGCATGGGATCTAAGCAACATGATACTCAATGGGTCAGCAATGTCATCAAGGAAGAAATGAAAAAATACCTTGAGGCTAAAGTAAGTGAAAACACAATGTTCCCAAATGTATGCACACAGCGAAAGCAGTCCTAAGAAGCAATTTCAGAGCAATAGAGGCCTACCTCCAGAAAGAAGAAAATTCTCTAATAAACAGTCTATTCTTACAACTGAGGGACCTTGAAAAAGAAGACTGAGCAAACCCTCTACCATCCTCCCCCTCCCCACCAACACTCACATAAACACACACACACACACACACACACACACACACACAAGGAATGAGAGGTCGGACGACAGTCAGTGCGAGATCAGCATGGTTGTCTAACCTGGCCTGGTCTGCCCTAGGCCTTCCTGTGTTATATTATTGACCTCTGAAACAACGGCCAGAAGAATCTTGTGTGAGACCTAAATCAGAACTAAAACATGGGTGAAGTTTCACCATTTCGGCTTTCCTGAGGCCAGTTCCTGAGGCCACTAGGCCGCATCATGGAAACATGGTACTATTTCCAGCATCTCCATCACAGTGAGCTGGGAAAGGGCTGCATTATGATGTGGTTGCCTGGTTACCAGGGTTCCAAGTTCTTTTAAGATTTATGACCAGGAAGTGAGATGAGAGACTGGTGTCTTCTCTGTGAAATTCTTCCTCATACAAAAACTTCCCAAAGCCCTAATCTTAAACTAAATCTTACCTGTACCTTGACCCTAACCCTAACCATACCTGTCTCTAACCCTGACTCTAACTTTAAACCTGTTTCTAACCCTAACCCTAACCATAAACATATCCCAATCCCTGTGCCTGACCCTATCCCTTCCCTAATCCGAGGCCACCCTAACTCTAACATTAACCCCAGCCCTAAATTGAAACCTAAAACTAAACTCAACTCCAAACCTAACCCTAACACTGTCCCTAACCCTAACCCTAAACCTAACACTAAGCCTGTCACTAACACTAACAGTATCACTCAACCTAATCTGCTTGTAACCATAACGCTAATCTTACCTTAACTCTGACTCTAATATTAACCCTAACCCTAACACTGTCGCTAAACCTAAGTCTGACCCTTACCATCTCTCCACCCTTAACTCTAACCCTCACCCTGTCAGTAACCCTGTCCCTAAATCTAAACTTAAGCATCAGACAAAACCTAAACTTAACTATAACCCTAACACTAAACCTAACCATGTCCCAAACCGTAATCCTGTCCCTAACCCTAATCCTAATCCTAACCCTATACCCTAACCATAAACCTAACCCTAAACCTAACGCTAACCCTAACCCTAAACCCTAAACCCTAAACCCTAAACCCTAACCCTAACCCTAACTTTATACATAAACCCTAACCATAACCCTAACCCTAACCCAAACCCTAACCCTAACCCTAAACCGAATCCTGACTCTAACACTCACTGTGTCCCTAACCTATCCCTGCCCCTGTAGCTAACCCTTTTCCTAACCCAAAAGCTAAATCTAAATGTATCCATAGACCTAACTCTAAATTGGGCCCTAACACTATTCCCAACTCTGTACCTAACCCTAATCCTAACACGAACCCTACTCCTAACGCTAACCTTAACCCTAACTCTGCCTCTAATATTAACCCTAACCCTAACACTGTCGCTAAACCTAACTCTGACCCTTACCGTCTTTCCAACCTTAACTCTAACCTTCACCCTGTCACTAACCCTGTCCCTAAACCTAAACTTAAGCATCAGACAAAACCTAAACTTAATATAACCCTAACTCTAAACGTAACCATGTCCCAAACCCTAATCCTGTCCCTAAACCTATACCTAATGCTAACCATAAGCCTAACCCTAACTCTAAACCCTAAACCCTAACCTTAACCCTAACCCTAACCCTAAACCGTAACCCTAACACTAACCTTATCCCTAAAACCTAACCCTAACAATAACCGTAACCCTAACCCTAACCCTAACCCTACCCCTAAACACTAACCCTAACCCTAACCATAACCCTAACCCTAACACAAAACCTAACCATGTCTCAAACCCTAATCCTGTACCTAACTCTAACCCTAAACCCTAAACACTAACCCTAACCCTATGCCTAATGCTAACGCTAACCCTAACCCTAATACTAAACCCTAACCCTAACCCTAAACCCTAACCCTAACCCTAACCCTAACACTGTCGCTAAACCTAACTCTGATCCTTACTGTCTCCCTAACCTTAACTCTAACCCTCACCCTGTCACTAACCCTGTCCCTAAACTTATCCTTAAACAACAGCCAAAACCTAAATTTAACTATAACCTAAAACTAAACTTAACATGTCCCAAAACCGAATCTTGTCCATAACCCTAACCTTAACCCTAACCTAACACTAACCCTAAACCTGAAACCCTAACCCTAACCCTAACCCTAACCCTAACCCTAACCTTAATCCTGTACCTAAACTTAACCCTAATGCTAACCCTAACCCTAACCCTAACCCGAAACCCTAAACCCTAACCCGAACCCTAACCCTAACCCTAAACCCTAACCCTAACTCTATCCCAAAACCCTAACCCTAAACCTAAACCCTAACTCTAAACCTAACCCTAACCCTAACCTAAACCTAACCCTAACCCTAACACTGTCGCTAAACCTAACTCTGACCCTTACCGTCTCTCTAATTTTAACTCTAACCCTCACCCTGTAACTAACCCTGTCCCTAAACCTAACCTTAACCATCAGCCAAAACCTAAACTTAACTATAACCCTAACACTAAACCTAAACATGTCTCAAACCCGAATCGTGTACCTAACCCTAACCCTAACCCTAAACCTAACCCTAACTCTAACACTAAACCCGAAACACTAACACTAACCCTAACCCTAAACCTAAACCCTAAACCCAAACCCTAACCATAACGCTAACCCTAACCATAAACACTAAACCCTAACCCTAAACTTAACCCTAACCCTAACCCTAACCCTAACCCGAAACCCTAAACCCTAACACTAACCCTAACACTAAAGCCTAAACCCTAACTCTAACCCTAACCCTAACCCTAAACCCTAAACCCTAACCTTAACCCTAACCCTAAACCTAAACCATAAACCTAACCCTAAACCTATCCCTAAAACCTAATCTAACCCTAACCCTAACCCTAACTCTAACCCTAAACCTAACCCTAACCCTATCCCTAAACCCTAACCCTAAAAAGTAAACCCCTACCCTCCCCTATTCCTAACCCTAACCCTAACCCTAACCCTAAACCCTAACCTAACCTGATCCCTAACCCTAACACTGTCGCTAAACCTAACTCTGACCCTTACCGTCTCTCCAACCTTAACTCTAACCCTCACCCTGTCACTAACCCTGTCCCTAAACCTAAACTTAAGCATCAGACAAAACCTAAACTTAATATAACCCTAACAGTAAACCTAACCATGTCCCAAACCCTAATCCTGTCCCGAACCCTAAACCTAATGCTAACCCTGACCCTAACCCTAACCCTAAACCCTAAACCCTAACCTTAACCCTAACCCTAAACCTAAACCGTAACCCTAACCCTATACCTATCCCTAAAACCTAACCCTAACCCTAACCCTAACCCTAACCCTAACCTAACCCTAACCCTAACCCTAACACTGTCGCTAAACCTAACTCTGTACCTTACCGTCTCTCTAACTTTAACTCTAACCCTCACCCTGTAACTAACCCTGTCCCTAAACCTAACCTTAACCATCAGCCAAAACCTAAACTTAACCATAACCCTAACACTAAACCTAAACATGTCTCAAACCCGAATTGTGTACCTAAACCTAACCCTAAACTTAACCCTAAACCTAAACTCGAAACCCTAACCCTAACCCTAACCCTAACTCTAAACCGTAAGCCCCAACTCTAACCCTAACCCTAACCCTAAAGCCTAAATCCTAACTCTAACCCTAACCCTAACCCTAACCCTATCCCTAAACCCTAACCCTAAAATGTAAGCACTAACCCTCCCCTATTCCTAACCCTAACCCTAACCCTAACCCTAAACCCTAACCTAACCTGATCTCTAACACTAACACTGTCGCTAAACCTAACTCTGACCCTTACCGTCTCTCTAAACTTAACTCTAACCCTCACCCTGTCACTAAACCTGTCCCTAAACTTATCCTTAAACATCAGCCAAAACCTAAATTTAACTATAAACTAAAACTAAACTTAACATGTCCCAAAACCGAATCTTGTCCATAACCCTAAACTTAACCCTAACCTAACCCTAACCCTAAACCTGAAACCCTAACCCTAACCCTAACCCTAACCCTAACCTTAATCCTGTACCTAAACTTAACCCTAATGCTAACCCTAACCCTAACCCTAACCCGTAACCCTAAACCCTAACCCGAACCCTAACCATAACCCTAAACCCTAACCCTAACTCTATCCCAAAACACTAACCCTAACCCTAAACCCTAACTCTAAACCTAACCCTAACCCTAACCCTAACCTAAACCTAACCCTAACCCTAACACTGTCGCTAAACCTAACTCTGACCCTTACTGTCTCTCTAATTTTAACTCTAACCCTCACCCTGTAACTAACCCTGTCCCTAAACCTAACCTTAACCATCAGCCAAAACCTAAACTTAACTATAACCCTAACACTAAACCTAAACATGTCTCAAACCCGAATCGTGTACCTAACCCTAACCCTAACCCTAACCCTAACACTAAACCCGAAACCCTACACTAACCCTAACCCTAAACCTAAACCCTAAACCCAAACCCTAACCCTAACGCTAACCCTAACCATAAACACTAAACCCTAACCCTAACCCTAACCCTAACCCTAACCCTAACCCTAACCCTAACACTAAACCCTAAACCCTAACACTAACCCTAACCCTAAAGCCTAAACCCTAACTCTAACCCTAACCCTAACCCTAAACCCTAAACCCTAACCTTAACCCTAACCCTAAACCTAAACCATAACCCTAACCCTAACCCTATCCCTAAAACCTAACCCTAACCCTAACCCTAACCCTAACTCTAACCCTAAACCTAACCCTAACCCTATCCCTAAACCCTAACCCTAAAATGTAAACCCCTCCCCTCCCCTATTCCTAACCCTAACCCTAACCCTAACCCTAAACCCTAACCTAACCTGATCCCTAACCCTAACACTGTCGCTAAACCTAACTCTGACCCTTACCGTCTCTCCAACCTTAACTCTAACCCTCACCCTGTCACTAACCCTGTCCCTAAACCTAAACTTAAGCATCAGACAAAACCTAAACTTAATATAACCCTAACAGTAAACCTAACCATGTCCCAAACCCTAATCCGGTCCCGAAACCTAAACCTAATGCTAACCCTAACCCTAACCCTAACCCTAAACCCTAAACCCTAACCTTAACCCTAACCCTAAACCTAAACCGTAACCCTAACCCTAAACCTATCCCTAAAACCTAACCCTAACCATAACCCTAACCCTAACCCTAACCTAACCCTAACCCTAACCATAACACTGTCGCTAAACCTAACTCTGTACCTTACCGTCTCTCTAACTTTAACTCTAACCCTCACCCTGTAACTAACCCTGTCCCTAAACCTAACCTTAACCATCAGCCAAAACCTAAACTTAACCATAACCCTAACACTAAACCTAAACATGTCTCAAACCCGAATTGTGTACCTAAACCTAACCCTAAACTTAACCCTAAACCTAAACCCGAAACCCTAACCCTAACCCTAACCCTAACCCTAAACCGTAAGCCCTAACTCTAACCCTAACCCTAACCCTAAAGCCTAAATCCTAACTCTAACCCTAACCCTAACCCTAACCCTATCCCTAAACCCTAAACCTAAAATGTAAGCACTAACCCTACCCTATTCCTAACCCTGAACCTAACCCTAACCCTAAACCCTAACCTAACCTGATCCCTAACACTAACACTGTCGCTAAACCTAACTCTGACCCTTACCGTGTCTCTAAACTTAACTCTAACCCTCACCCTGTCACTAAACCTGTCCCTAAAACTAACCTTAACCATCAGCCAAAACCAAAACTTAACTATAACCCTACACTAAACCTAACCATTTCCCAAACCCTAATCCTGCCCCTAACCCTAACCCTAAGCCTAACTCTAACCCTAACCCTAACCTAACCCTAACCCTAACCCTAACACTGTCGCTAAACCTAACTCTGACCCTTACCGTCTCTCTATCTTTAACTCTAAACCTCACCCTGTAACTAACCCTGTCCCTAAACCTAACCTTAACCATCAGCCAAAACCTAAACTTAACTATAACCCTAACACTCAACCTAACCATGTCTCAAACCCAAAACGTGTACCTAACCCTAACCATAACCTTAACCCTAACACTAAACCCGAAACCCTAACACTAACCCTAACCCTAAACCTAAACCCTAAACCCAAACACTAACCCTAACGCTAACCCTAACCATAAACACTAAACCCTAACCCTAACCCAACCCTAACCCTAACCCTAAACCCTAAACCCTAACACTAACCCTAATCCTAAAGTCTAAACCCTAACTCTAACCCTAACCCTAACCCTAAACCCTAACCCTGAAATGTAAACACTAACCCTCCCCTATTCCTAACCCTAACCCTAAACTTAACCCTAACCCGAAACCCGAAACCCTTACCGTAAACCTAACCCTAACCCTAAACCGTAAGCCCTAACTCGAACCCTAACCCTAACCCTAAAGCCTAAATCCTAACACTAACCCTAACCCTAAAGCCTAAACCCTAACACTAACACTAACCCTAACCCTAAAATCTAAACCCTAATCTTAACCCTAACCCTAAACCTAAACCGTAACCCTAACACTAACCCTATCCCTAAAACCTAACCCTAACCCTAACCCTAACTCTAACCCTAACCCTAACACTAACCCTATCCCTAAACCCTAACCCTAAAATGTAAACACTAACCCTCCCCTATTCCTAACCCTAACCCTAACCCTAACCCTAAACCCTAACCTAACCTGATCCCTAACCCTAACACTGTCGCTAAACCTAACTCTGACGCTTACCGTCTCTCCAACCTTAACTCTAACACTCACCCTGTCACTAACCCTGTCCCTAAACCTAAACTTAAGCATCAGACAAAACCTAAACTTAATATAACCCTAACAGTAAACCTAACCATGTCCCAAACCTTAATCCTGTCCCTAACCCTAAACCTAATGCTAACCCTAACCTTAAGCCTAACCCTAAACCCTAAACCCTAACCTTAACCCTAACCCTAAACCTAAACCGTAACCCTAACACTAACCTTATCCCTAAAACCTAACCCTAACCCTAACCCTAACCCTAACCCTAACCCTAACCCTAACCTTAACCCTAACACTAAACCCGAACCCTAACACTAACCCTAACCCTAAACCTAAACCCTAAACCCAAACCCTAACACTAACGCTAACCGTAACAATAAACACTAAACCCTAACCCTAACCCTAACCCTAACCCTAACCCTAAACCCTAAACCCTAACACTAACCCTAACCCTAAAGCCTAAACCCTAACTCTAACCCTAACCCTAACCCTAAACCCTAAACCCTAACCTTAACCCTAACCCTAAACCTAAACCGTAAACCTAACCCTAAAGCTATTTCTAAAACCTAACCCTACACTAACCCTAACCCTAACTCTAACCCTAACCCTAACCCTAACCCTATCCCTAAACCCTAACCCTAAAATGTAAACACTAACCCTCCCCTATTCCTAACCCTAACCCTAACCTTAACCCTAAACCATAACCTAACCTGATCCCTAACCCTAACACTGTCGCTAAACCTAACTCTGACCCTTACCGTCTCTCCAACCTTAACTCTAACCCTCACGCTGTCACTAACCCTGTCCCTAAACCTAAACTTAAGCATCAGGCAAAACCTAAACTTAATATTACCCTAACAGTAAACCTAACCATGTCCCAAACCCTAATCCTGTCCCTAACCCTAACCCTAACCCTAACCCTAACCCTAACACTAACCCTAACCCTAAACCTAAACACTAAACCCAAACCCTAACCGTAACGCTAACCCTAACCATAAACACTAAACCCTAACCCTAACCCTAACCCTAACCCTAACACTAAACCCTAAACCCTAACACTAACCCTAACCCTAAAGCCTAAACCCTAACTCTAACCCTAACCCTAACCCTAAACCCTAAACCCTAATCTTAACCCTAACCCTAAACCTAAACCGTAACCCTAACACTAACCCTATCCCTAAAACCTAACCCTAACCCTAACCCTAACTCTAACCCTAACCCTAACCGTAAACCTATCCCTAAACCCTAACCCTAAAATGTAAACACTAACCCTCCCCTATTCCTAACCCTAACCCTAACACTGTCGCTAAACCTAACTCTGACCCTTACCGTCTCTCCAACCTTAACTCTAACCCTCACCCTGTCACTAACCCTGTCCCTCAACCTAAACTTAAGCATCAGACAAAACCTAAACTTAATATAACCCTAATAGTAAACCTAACCATGTCCCAAACCCTAATCCTGTCCCTAACCCTAAAACTAATGCTAACCCTAACCCTAACCCTAACCCTAAACCCTAAACCCTAACCTTAACCCTAACCCTAAACCTAAACCGTAACCCTAACCCTAACCCTATCCCTAAAACCTAACCCTAACCCTAACCCTAACCCTAACCCTAACCTAACCCTAACCCTAACCTTAACCCGAACCCTAAACCTAAACCGTAACCCTAACACTAACCCTATCCCTAAAACCTAACCCTAACCCTAACCCTAACCCTAACCCTAACCTTAACCCGAACCCTAAACCTAAACCGTAACCCTAACACTAACCCTATCCCTAAAACCTAACCCTAATCCTAACCCTAACTCTAACCCTAACCCTAACCCTAACCCTATCCCTAAACCCTAACCCTAAAATGTAAACACTAACCCTCCCCTATTCCTAACCCTAACCCTAACCCTAACCCTAAACCCTAACCTAACCTGATCCCTAACCCTAACACTGTCGCTAAACCTAACTCTGACGCTTACCGTCTCTCCAACCTTAACTCTAACCCTCACCCTGTCACTAACCCTGTCCCTAAACCTAAACTTAAGCATCAGACAAAACCTAAACTTAATATAACCCTAACAGTAAACCTAACCATGTCCCAAACCTTAATCCTGTACCTAACCCTAAACCTAATGCTAACCCTAACCTTAACCCTAACCCTAAACCCTAAACCCTAACCTTAACCCTAACCCTAAACCTAAACCGTAACCCTAACACTAACCCTATCCCTAAAACCTAACCCTAACCCTAACCCTAACCCTAACCCTAACCTTAACCCTAACACTAAACCCGAACCCTAACACTAACCCTAACCCTAAACCTAAACCCTAAACCCAAACCCTAACCCTAACGCTAACCGTAACAATAAACACTAAACCCTAACCCTAACCCTAACCCTAACCCTAACCCTAAACCCTAAACCCTAACACTAACCCTAACCCTAAAGCCTAAACCCTAACTCTAACCCTAACCCTAACCCTAAACCCTAAAACCTAACCTTAACCCTAACCCTAAACCTAAACCGTAACCTTAACCCTAACCCTAACCCTAACCCTAACCCTAACTCTAACCCTAACCTTAACCCTAACCCTATCCCTAAACCCTAACCCTAAAATGTAAACACTAACCCTCCCCTATTCCTAACCCTAACCCTAACCCTAACCCTAAACCGTAACCTAACCTGCTCCCTAACCCTAACACTGTGGCTAAACCTAACTCTGACCCTTACCGTCTCTCCAACCTTAACTCTAACCCTCACCCTGTCACTAACCCTGTCCCTAAACCTAAACTTAAGCATCAGACAAAACCTAAACTTAATATAACCCTAACAGTAACCCTAACCATGTCCCAAACCCTAATCCTGCCCCTAACCCTAACCCTAACCATAACCATAACCCTAAACCTAAATCCTAAACACTAACCCTAACCCTAACCCTAAACCCTAACTCTAACCCTAACCCTAACCTAACCCTAACTCTAACCCTAACACTGTCACTAAACCTAACTCTGACCCTTACCGTCTCTCTATCTTTAACTCTAACCCTCACCCTGTAACTAACCCTGTCCCTAAACCTAACCTTAACCATCAGCCAAAACCTAAACTTAACTATAACCCTAACACTAAACCTAACCATGTCTAAAACCCGAAACTTGTACCTAACCCTAACCCTAACCTTAACCCTAAACCCTAAACCCTAACACTAACGCTAACCCTAAAGCCTAAACCCTAACTCTAACCCTAACCCTAACCCTAAACCCTAAACCCTAACCTTAACCCTAACCCTAAACCTAAACCGTAAACCTAACCCTAAAGCTATTTCTAAAACCTAACCCTACCCTAACCCTAACCCTAACTCTAACCCTAACCCTAACCCTAACCCTATCCCTAAACCCTAACCCTAAAATGTAAACACTAACCCTCCCCTATTCCTAACCCTAACCCTAACCTTAACCCTAAACCCTAACCTAACCTGATCCCTAACCCTAACACTGTCGCTAAACCTAACTCTGACCCTTACCGTCTCTCCAACCTTAACTCTAACCCTCACACTGTCACTAACCCTGTCCCTAAACCTAAACTTAAGCATCAGGCAAAACCTAAACTTAATATTACCCTAACAGTAAACCTAACCATGTCCCAAACCCTAATCCTGTCCCTAACCCTAACCCTAACCCTAACCCTAACCCTAACACTAACCCTAACCCTAAACCTAAACACTAAACCCAAACCCTAACCGTAACGCTAACCCTAACCATAAACACTAAACCCTAACCCTAACCCTAACCCTAACCCTAACACTAAACCCTAAACCCTAACACTAACCCTAACCCTAAAGCCTAAACCCTAACTCTAACCCTAACCCTAACCCTAAACCCTAAACCCTAATCTTAACCCTAACCCTAAACCTAAACCGTAACCCTAACACTAACCCTATCTCTAAAACCTAACCCTAACCCTAACCCTAACTCTAACCCTAACCCTAACCCTAAACCTATCCCTAAACCCTAACCCTAAAATGTAAACACTAACCCTCCCCTATTCCTAACCCTAACCCTAACACTGTCGCTAAACCTAACTCTGACCCTTACCGTCTCTCCAACCTTAACTCTAACCCTCACCCTGTCACTAACCCTGTCCCTCAACCTAAACTTAAGCATCAGACAAAACCTAAACTTAATATAACCCTAATAGTAAACCTAACCATGTCCCAAACCCTAATCCTGTCCCTAACCCTAAAACTAATGCTAACCCTAACCCTAACCCTAACCCTAAACCCTAAACCCTAACCTTAACCCTAACCCTAAACCTAAACCGTAACCCTAACCCTAACCCTATCCCTAAAACCTAACACTAACCCTAACCCTAACCCTAACCCTAACCTAACCCTAACCCTAACCCTAACACTGTCGCTAAACCTAACTCTGACCCTTACCGTCTCTCTATCTTTAACTCTAACCCTCACCCTGTAACTAACCCTGTCCCTAAACCTAACCTTAACCATCAGCCAAAACCTAAACTTAACTATAACCCTAACACTAAACCTAAACATGGCTCAAACCCGAAACGTGTACCTAACCCTAACCCTAACCCTAAGCCTAACCCTAACCCTAACCCTAACCCTAACCCTAACCCTAAACCTATCCCTAAAACCTAACCCTAACCCTAACCCTAACCCTAACACTAACCCTATCCCTAACCCTATCCCTAAAACCTAACCCTAACCCTAACCCTAACCCTAACCCTAACCCTAACCCTAACCCTATCCCTAAACCCTAACCCTAAAATGTAAACACTATCCCTCCCCTATTCCTAACCCTAACACTAACTCTAACCCTAACCCTAACCTAACCCTAACCCTAACCCTAACACTGTCGCTAAACATAACTCTGACCCTTACCGTCTCTCTATCTTTAACTCTAACCCTCACCCTGTAACTAACCCTGTCCCTAAACCTAACCTTAACCATCAGCCAAAACCGAAACTTAACTA
>CM063089.1:114057279-114062279 GCA_031876335.1 Hipposideros larvatus | reverse complement strand
CCCTAAAATGTAAACACTAACCCTCCCCTATTCCTAACCCTAACCCTAACACTGTCGCTAAACCTAACTCTGACCCTTACCGTCTCTCCAACCTTAACTCTAACCCTCACCCTGTCACTAACCCTGTCCCTCAACCTAAACTTAAGCATCAGACAAAACCTAAACTTAATATAACCCTAATAGTAAACCTAACCATGTCCCAAACCCTAATCCTGTCCCTAACCCTAAAACTAATGCTAACCCTAACCCTAACCCTAACCCTAAACCCTAAACCCTAACCTTAACCCTAACCCTAAACCTAAACCGTAACCCTAACCCTAACCCTATCCTGAAAACCTAACACTAACCCTAACCCTAACCCTAACCCTAACCTAACCCTAACCCTAACCCTAACACTGTCGCTAAACCTAACTCTGACCCTTACCGTCTCTCTATCTTTAACTCTAACCCTCACCCTGTAACTAACCCTGTCCCTAAACCTAACCTTAACCATCAGCCAAAACCTAAACTTAACTATAACCCTAACACTAAACCTAACCATGGCTCAAACCCGAAACGTGTACCTAACCCTAACCCTAACCCTAAGCCTAACCCTAACCCTAACCCTAACCCTAACCCTAACCCTAAACCTATCCCTAAAACCTAACCCTAACCCTAACCCTAACCCTAACACTAACCCTATCCCTAACCCTATCCCTAAAACCTAACCCTACCCCTAACCCTAACCCTAACCCTAACCCTAACCCTAACCCTATCCCTAAACCCTAACCCTAAAATGTAAACACTATCCCTCCCCTATTCCTAACCCTAACACTAACTCTAACCCTAACCCTAACCTAACCCTAAACCTAACCCTAACACTGTCGCTAAACATAACTCTGACCCTTACCGTCTCTCTATCTTTAACTCTAACCCTCACCCTGTAACTAACCCTGTCCCTAAACCTAACCTTAACCATCAGCCAAAACCGAAACTTAACTATAACCCTAACACTAAACCTAACCATGTCCCAAACCCTAATCCTGTCCCTAACACTAACCCTAACCCTAAACCCTAACCTAACCTGATCCCTAACCCTAACACTGTCGCTAAACCTAACTCTGACCCTTACCGTCTCTCCAACCTTAACTCTAACCCTCACGCTGTCACTAACCCTGTCGCTAAACCTAAACTTAAGCATCAGGCAAAACCTAAACTTAATATTACCCTAACAGTAAACCTAACCATGTCCCAAACCCTAATCCTGTCCCTAACCCTAACCCTAACCCTAACCCTAACCCTAACACTAACCCTAACCCTAAACCTAAACACTAAACCCAAACCCTAACCGTAACGCTAACCCTAACCATAAACACTAAACCCTAACCCTAACCCTAACCCTAACACTAAACCCTAAACCCTAACACTAACCCTAACCCTAAAGCCTAAACCCTAACTCTAACCCTAACCCTAACCCTAAACCCTAAACCCTAATCTTAACCCTAACCCTAAACCTAAACCGTAACCCTAACACTAACCCTATCCCTGAAACCTAACCCTAACCCTAAACCTAACTCTAACCCTAACCCTAACCCTAACCCTATCCCTAAACCCTAACCCTAAAATGTAAACACTAACCCTCCCCTATTCCTAACCCTAACCCTAACACTGTCGCTAAACCTAACTCTGACCCTTACCGTCTCTCCAACCTTAACTCTAACCCTCACCCTGTCACTAACCCTGTCCCTCAACCTAAACTTAAGCATCAGACAAAACCTAAACTTAATATAACCCTAACAGTAAACCTAACCATGTCCCAAACCCTAATCCTGTCCCTAACCCTAAAACTAATGCTAACCCTAACCCTAACCCTAACCTTAAACCCTAAACCCTAACCTTAACCCGAACCCTAAACCTAAACCGTAACCCTAACCCTAACCCTATCCCTAAAACCTAACCCTAACCCTAACCCTAACCCTAACCCTAACCTAACCCTAACCCTAACCCTAACACTGTCGCTAAAGCTAACTCTGACCCTTACCGTCTCTCTATCTTTAACTCTAACCCTCACCCTGTAACTAACCCTGTCCCTAAACCTAACCTTAACCATCAGCCAAAACCTAAACTTAACTATAACCCTAACACTAAACCTAACCATGGCTCAAACCCGAAACGTGTACCTAACCCTAACCCTAACCCTAAGCCTAACCCTAACACTAACCCTAACCCTAACCCTAACCCTAAACCTATCCCTAAACCCTAACCCTAACCCTAACCCTAACCCTAACCCTAACCCTATCCCTAACCCTATCCCTAAAACCTAACCCTAACCCTAAACCTAAGCCTAACCCTAACCCTAACTCTAACCCTAACCCTAACCCTAACCCTATCCCTAAACCCTAACCCTAAAATGTAAACACTATCCCTCCCCTATTCCTAACCCTAACACTAACTCTAACCCTAACCCTAACCTAACCCTAAACCTAACCCTAACACTGTCGCTAAACATAACTCTGACCCTTACCGTCTCTCTATCTTTAACTCTAACCCTCACCCTGTAACTAACCCTGTCCCTAAACCTAACCTTAACCATCAGCCAAAACCTTAACTTAACTATAACCCTAACACTAAACCTAACCATGTCTCAAACCCAAAACGTGTACCTAACCCTAACCATAACCTTAACCCTAACACTAAACCCGAAACCCTAACACTAACCCTAACCCTAAACCTAAACCCTAAACCCAAACCCTAACACTAACGCTAACCCTAACCATAAACACTAAACCCTAACCCTAACCCAACCCTAACCCTAACCCTAAACCCTAAACCCTAACACTAACCCTAACCCTAAAGCCTAAACCCTAACTGTAACACTAACCCTAACCCTAAACCCTAACCCTGAAATGTAAACACTAACCCTCCCCTATTCCTAACCCTAACCCTAATCCTAACCCTAAACCCTAACCTAACCTGATCCCTAACCCTAACACTGTCGCTAAACCTAACTCTGACCCTTACCGTCTCTCCAACCTTAACTCTAACCCTCACCCTGTCACTAACCCTGTCCCTAAACCTAAACTTAACCATCAGACAAAACCTAAACTTAATGTAACCCTATCAGTAAACCTAACCATGTCAAAAACCCTAATCCTGTCCCTAACCCTAAACCTAATGCTAACCCTAACACTAACCCTAACCCTAAACCCTAAACCCTAACCTTAACCTTAACCCTAAACATAAACCGTAACCCTAACCCTAACCCTATCCCTAAAATCTAACCCTAACCCTAACCATAACCCTAACCATAACCATAACCATAACCCTAAATCCTAAACCCTAACCCTAACCCTAACCCTAAACCCTAACTCTAACCCTAACCGTAACCTAACCCTAACCCCAACACTAACACTGTCGCTAAACCTAACTCTGACCCTTACCGTCTCTCTATCTTTAACTCTAACCCTCACCCTGTAACTAACCCTGTCCCTAAACCTAACCTTAACCATCAGCCAAAACCTAAACTTAACTATAACCCTAACACTAAACCTAACCATGTGTCAAACCCGAAACGTGTACCTAACACTAAACACTAAACCTAACCCTAACCCTAACACTAACCCTAACCCTAAACCCTAAACCCTAACACTAACCCTAAACCTAAAGCCTAAACCCTAACTCTAACCCTAACCCTAACCCTAAACCCTAAACCCTAACCTTAACCCTAACCCTAAACCTAAACCGTAACCCTAACCCTAAACCTATCCCTAAAACCTAACCCTACCCTAACCCTAACGCTAACTCTAAACCTAACCCTAACCCTAACCCTATCCCTAAACCCTAACCCTAAAATGTAAACACTAACCCTCCCCTATTCCTAACCCTAAACCTAACCCTAACCCTAAACCCTAACCTAACCTGATCCCTAATCCTAACACTGTCGCTAAACCTAACTCTGACCCTTACCGTCTCTCCAACCTTAACTCTAACCCTCACCCTGTCACTAACCCTGTCCCTAAACCTAAACTTAAGCATCAGGCAAAACCTAAACTTAATATTACCCTAACAGTAAACCTAACCATGTCCCAAACCCTAATCCTGTCCCTAACCCTAACCCTAACACTAACCCTAACCCTAAACCTAAACACTAAACCCAAACCCTAACCCTAACGCTAACCCTAACCATAAACACTAAACCCTAACCCTAACCCTAACCCTAACCCTAACCCTAACACTAAACCCTAAACCCTAACACTAACCCTAACCCTAAAGCCTAAACCCTAACTCTAACCCTAACCCTAACCCTAAACCCTAAACCCTAACCTTAATCCTAACCTTAAACCTAAACCGTAACCCTAACCCTAACCCTATCCCTAAAACCTAACCCTAACCCTAACCCTAATTCTAACCCTAACCCTAACCCTAACCCTATCCCTAAACCCTAACCCTAAAATGTAAACACTAACCCTCCCCTATTCCTAACCCTAACCCTAACCCTAACCCTAACCTAACCCTAACCCTAACCTTAACACTGTCGCTAAACCTAACTCTGTACCTTACGGTCTCTCTAACTTTAACTCTAACCCTCACCCTGTAACTAACCCTGTTCCTAAACCTAACCTTAACCATCAGCCAAAACCTAAACTTAACCATAACCCTAACACTAAACCTAAACATGTCTCAAACCCGAATCGTGTACCTAACACTAACCCTAAACTTAACCCTAACCCGAAACCCGAAACCCTAACCGTAACCCTAACCCTAACCCTAAACCGTAAGCCCTAACTCGAACCCTAACCCTAACCCTAAAGCCTAAATCCTAACTCTAACCCTAACCCTAACCCTAACCCTAACCCTATCCCTAAACCCTAACCCTAAAATGTAAACACTAACCCTCCCCTATTCCTAAATCTAACCCTAACCCTAACCCTAAACCCTAACCTAACCTGATCCCTAACACTAACACTGTCGCGAAACCTAACTCTGACCCTTACCGTCTCTCTAAACTTAACTCTAACCCT
>CM063089.1:114047279-114054779 GCA_031876335.1 Hipposideros larvatus | reverse complement strand
TTACCGTCTCTCCAACCTTAACTCTAACCCTCACCCTGTCACTAACCCTGTCCCTAAACCTAAACTTAAGCATCAGGCAAAACCTAAACTTAATATTACCCAAACAGTAAACCTAACCATGTCCCAAACCCTAATCCTGTCCCTAACCCTAACCCTAACCCTATCCCTAAAACCTAACCCTAACCCTAACCCTAACTCTAACCCTAACCCTAACCCTAACCCTATCCCTAAACCCTAACCCTAAAATGTAAACACTAACCCTCCCCTATTCCTAACCCTAACCCTAACCCTAACCCTAACCCTAACCTAACCCTAACCCTAACCTTAACACTGTCGCTAAACCTAACTCTGTACCTTACCGTCTCTCTAAACTTAACTCTAACCCTCACCCTGTAACTAAACCTGTCCCTAAACCTAACCTTAACCATCAGCCAAAACCTAAACTTAACCATAACCCTAACACTAAACCTAAACATGTCTCAAACCCGAATCGTGTACCTAACTCTAACCGTAACCCTAACCCTAACCCTATCCTTAAACCCTAACCCTAAAATGTAAACACTAACCCTGCCCTATTCCTAAATCTAACCCTAACCCTAACCCTAAACCCTAACCTAACCTGATCCCTAACACTAACACTGTCGCTAAACCTAACTCTGACCCTTACCGTCTCTCTAAACTTAACTCTAACCCTCACCCTGTCACTAAACCTGTCCCTAAAACTAACCTTAACCATCAGCCAAAACCAAAATTTAACTATAACCCTACACTAAACCTAACCATTTCCCAAACCCTAATCCTGCCCCTAACCCTAAACCTAACCCTAACCATAACCCTAACCCTAAATCCTAAACCCTAACCCTAACCCTAACCCTAAACCCTAACTCTAACCCTAACCCTAACCCTAACACTGTCGCTAAACCTAACTCTGAACCTTACCGTCTCTCTATCTTTAAATCTAACCCTCACCCTGTAACTAACCCTGTCCCTAAACCTAACCTCAACCATCAGCCAAAACCTAAAGTTAACTATAACCCTAACACTAAACCTAACCATGTCTCAAACCGTAAAGTGTACCTAAGCCTAACCCTAACGCTAATCTCGAAACCCTAACACTAACCCTAACCATAAACCTAAACACTAAACCCAAACCCTAACCCTAACGCTAACCCTAACCATAAACACTACACCCTAACCCTAACCCTAACCCTAACCCTAACCCTAACCCTAAACCCTAAACCCTAACACTAACCCTAACCCTAAAGCCTAAACCCTAACTCTAACCCTAACCCTAACCCTAAACCCTAAACCCTAACCCTAACCCTATCCCTAAAACCTAACCTTAACCCTAACCCTAACCCTAACCCTAACTCTATCCCTAACCCTAACCCTAACCCTATCCCTAAACCCTAACCCTAAAATGTAAACACTAACCCTCCCCTATTCCTAACCCTAACCCTAACCCTAACCCTAAACCCTAACCTAACCTGATCCCTAACCCTAACACTGTCGCTAAACCTAACTCTGACGCTTACCGTCTCTCCAACCTTAACTCTAACCCTCACCCTGTCACTAACCCTGTCCCTAAACCTAAACTTAAGCATCAGACAAAACCTAAACTTAATATAACCCTAACAGTAAACCTAACCATGTCCCAAACCTTAATCCTGTCCCCAACGCTAAACCTAATGCTAACCCTAACCCTAACCCTAACCCTAAACCCTAAACCCTAACCTTAACCCTAACCCTAAACCTAAACCGTAACCCTAACCCTAACCCTAAACCCTAAACCCTAACCTTAACCCTAACCCTAAACCTAACCCTAACCCTAACCCTAACATTAACCCTAACCCTAACCCTAACCTTAACCCTAACACTAAACCCGAAACCCTAACACTAACCCTAACCCTAAACCTAAACCCTAAACCCAAACCCTAACCCTATCGCTAACCCTAACCATGAACACTAAACCCTAAACCTAACCCTAACCCTAACCCTAACCCTAAAGCCTAAACCCTAACACTAACCCTAACCCTAAAGCCTAAACCCTAACTCTAACCCTAACCCTAACCCTAAACCCTAAACCCTAACCTTAACCCTAACCCTAAACCTAAACCGTAACCCTAACCCTAAACCTATCCCTAAAACCTAAACCTACCCTAACCCTAACCCTAACCCTAACCCTAACCCTAACCCTATCCCTAAACCCTAACCCTAAAATGTAAACACTAACCCTCCCCTATTCCTAACCCTAACCCTAACCCTAACCCTAAACCCTAACCTAACCTGATCCCTAACCCTAACACTGTCGCTAAACCTAACTCTGACCCTTACCGTCTCTCCAACCTTAACTCTAACCCTCACCCTGTCACTAACCCTGTCCCTAAACCTAAACTTAAGCATCAGGCTAAACCTAAACTTAATATTACCCTAACAGTAAACCTAACCATGTCCCAAACCCTAATCCTGTCCCTAACCCTAACCCTAACCCTAACACTAACCCTTACCCTAAACCTAAACACTAAACCCAAACCCTAAACCCTAACACTAACCCTAACCCTAAAGCCTAAACCCTAACTCTAACCCTAACCCTAACCCTAAACCCTAAACCCTAATCTTAACCCTAACCCTAAACCTAAACCGTAACCCTAACACTAACCCTATCCCTAAAACCTAACCCTAACCCTAACCCTAACTCTAACGCTAACACTAACCCTAACCCTATCCCTAAACCCTAACCCTAAAATGTAAACACTAACCCTCCCCTATTCCTAACCCTAACCCTAACCGTAACCCTAAACCCTAACCTAACCTGATCCCTAACCCTAACACTGTGGCTAAACCTAACTCTGACCCTTACCGTCTCTCCAACCTTAACTCTAACCCTCACCCTGTCACTAACCCTGTCCCTCAACCTAAACTTAAGCATCAGACAAAACCTAAACTTAATATAACCCTAACAGTAAACCTAACCATGTCCCAAACCCTAATTATGTCCCTAACCCTAAAACTAATGCTAACCCTAACCCTAACCCTAACCCTAAACCCTAAACCCTAACCTTAACCCTAACCCTAAACCTAAACCGTAACCCTAACCCTAACCCTATCCCTAAAACCTAACCCTAACCCTAACCCTAACCTAACCCCAACCCTAACCCTAACACTGTCGCTAAACCTAACTCTGACCCTTACCGTCTCTCTATCTTTAACTCTAACCCTCACCCTGTAACTAACCCTGTCCCTAAACATAACCTTAACCATCAGCCAAAACCTAAACTTAACTATAACCCTAACACTAAACCTAACCATGGCTCAAACCCGAAACGTGTACCTAACCCTAACCCTAACCCTAACCCTAACCCTAACCCTAACCCTAACCCCATCCCTAAAACCTAACCCTAAACCTAACCCTAACCCTAACCCTAACCCTAACCCTAACCCTAACCCTAACCCTAACCCTAAAACCTAACCCTAACCCTAACCCTAACCCTAACCCTAACCGTAACTCTAAACCTAACCCTAACCCTAACCCTATCCCTAAACCCTAACCCTAAAATGTAAACACTATCCCTCCCCTATTCCTAACCCTAACACTAACTCTAACCCTAACCCTAACCTAACCCTAAACCTAACCCTAACACTGTCGCTAAACCTAACTCTGAACCTTACCGTCTCTCTATCTTTAAATCTAACCCTCACCCTGTAACTAACCCTGTCCCTAAACCTAACCTCAACCATCAGCCAAAACCTAAAGTTAACTATAACCCTAACACTAAACCTAACCATGTCTCAAACCGTAAAGTGTACCTAACCCTAACCCTAACGCTAATCTCGAAACCCTAACACTAACCCTAACCATAAACCTAAACACTAAACCCAAACCCTAACCCTAACGCTAACCCTAACCATAAACACTACACCCTAACCCTAACCCTAACACTAACCCTAACCCTAACCCTAAACCCTAAACCCTAACACTAACCCTAACCCTAAAGCCTAAACCCTAACTCTAACCCTAACCCTAACCCTAAACCCTAAACCCTAACCCTAACCCTATCCCTAAAACCTAACCTTAACCCTAACCCTAACCCTAACCCTAACTCTATCCCTAACCCTAACCCTAACCCTATCCCTAAACCCTAACCCTAAAATGTAAACACTAACACTCCCCTATTCCTAACCCTAACCCTAACCCTAACCCTAAACCCTAACCTAACCTGATCCCTAACCCTAACACTGTCGCTAAACCTAACTCTGACGCTTACCGTCTCTCCAACCTTAACTCTAACCCTCACCCTGTCACTAACCCTGTCCCTAAACCTAAACTTAAGCATCAGACAAAACCTAAACTTAATATAACCCTAACAGTAAACCTAACCATGTCCCAAACCTTAATCCTGTCCCCAACCCTAAACCTAATGCTAACCCTAACCCTAACCCTAACCCTAAACCGTAAACCCTAACCTTAACCCTAACCCTAAACCTAAACCGTAACCCTAACCCTAACCCTAAACCCTAAACCCTAACCTTAACCCTAACCCTAAACCTAACCCTAACCCTAACCCTAACATTAACCCTAACCCTAACCATAACCTTAACCCTAACACTAAACCCGAAACCCTAACACTAACCCTAACCCTAAACCTAAACCCTAAACCCAAACCCTAACCCTAACGCTAACCGTAACCATAAACACTTAATCCTAACCCTAACCCTAACCCTAACCCTAACCCTAAACCCTAAACCCTAACACTAACCCTAACCCTAAAGCCTAAACCCTAACTCTAACCCTAACCCTAACCCTAAACCCTAAACCCTAACCTTAACCCTAACCCTAAACCTAAACCGTAACCCTAACCCTAACCCTAACCCTAACCCTAACTCTAACCCTAACCCTAACCCTAACCCTATCCCTAAACCCTAACCCTAAAATGTAAACACTAACCCTCCCCTATTCCTAACCCTAACCCTAACCCTAACACTAAACCCTAACCTAACCTGATCCCTAACCCTAACACTGTCGCTAAACCTAACTCTGACCCTTACCGTCTCTCCAACCTTAACTCTAACCCTCACCCTGTCACTAACCCTGTCCCTAAACCTAAACTTAAGCATCAGACAAAACCTAAACTTAATATAACCCTAACAGTAACCCTAAACATGTCCCAAACCCTAATCCTGCCCCAAACCCTAACCCTAACCATAACCATAACGCTAACCCTAAATCCTAAACCCTAACCCTAACCCTAACCCAAACCTAACCCTAACCCTAACACTAACACTGTCGCTAAACCTAACTCTGACCCTTACCGTCTCTCTATCTTTAACTCTAACCCTCACACTGTAACTAACCCTGTCCCTAAACCTAACCTTAACCATCAGCCAAAACCTAAACTTAACTATAACCCTAACACTAAACCTAACCATGTCTCAAACCCGAAACGTGTACCTAACCCTAACCCTAACCTTAACCCTAACACTAAACCCGAAACCCTAACACTAACCCTAACCCTAAACCTAAACCCTAAACCCAAACCCTAACTTTATCGCTAACCCTAACCATGAACACTAAACCCTAACCCTAACCCTAACCCTAACCTTAACCCTAACACTAACCCTAACCCTAAAGCCTAAACCCTAACTCTAACCCTAAACCCTAAACCCTAAACTTAACCCTAACCATAAACCTAAACCGTAACCCTAACCCTAAACCTATCCCTAAAACCTAAACCTACCCTAACCCTAACCCTAACTCTAACCCTAACCCTAACCCTAACCCTATCCCTAAACCCTAACCCTAAAATGTAAACACTAACCCTCCCCTATTCCTAACCCTAACCCTAACCCTAACCCTAAACCCTAACCTAACCTGATCCCTAACCCTAACACTGTCGCTAAACATAACTCTGACCCTTATCGTCTCTCCAACCTTAACTCTAACCCTCACCCTGTCACTAACCCTGTCCCTAAATCTAAACTTAAGCATCAGGCAAAACCTAAACTTAATATTACCCTAACAGTAAACCTAACCATGTCCCAAACCTTAATCCTGTCCCTAACCCTAACCCTAACCCTAACACTAACCCTAACCCTAAAACTAAACACTAAACCCAAACCCTAAACCCTAACACTAACCCTAACCCTAAAGCCTAAACCCTAACTCTAACCCTAAACCTAACCCTAAACCCTAAACCCTAATCTTAACCCTAACCCTAAACCTAAACCGTAACCCTAACACTAACCCTATCCCTAAAACCTAACACTAACCCTAACCCTAACTCTAACGCTAATCCTAACCCTAACCCTATCCCGAAACCCTAACCCTAAAATGTAAACACTAACCCTCGCCTATTCCTAACCCTAACCCTAACCCTAACCCTAAACCCTAACCTAACCTGATCCCTAACCCTAACACTGTCGCTAAACCTAACTCTGACCCTTACCGTCTCTCCAACCTTAACTCTAACCCTCACCCTGTCACTAACCCTGTCCCTCAACCTAAACTTAAGCATCAGACAAAACCTAAACTTAATATAACCCTAACAGTAAACCTAACCATGTCCCAAACCCTAATCCTGTCCCTAACCCTAAAACTAATGCTAACCCTAACCCTAACCCTAACCCTAAACCCTAAACCCTAACCTTAACCCTAACCCTAAACCTAAACCGTAACCCTAACCCTAACCCTATCCCTAAAACCTAACCCTAACCCTAACCCTAACCCTAACCTAACCCTAACCCTAACCCTAACACTGTCGCTAAACCTAACTCTGACCCTTACCGTCTCTCTATCTTTAACTCTAACCCTCACCCTGTAACTAACCCTGTCCGTAAACCTAACCTTAACCATCAGCCAAAACCTAAACTTAACTATAAACCTAACACTAAACCTAACCATGGCTCAAACCCGAAACGTGTACCTAACCCTAACCCTAACCCTAACCCTAACCCTAACCCTAACCCTAACCCTATCCCTAAAACCTAACCCTAAACCTAACCCTAACCCTAACCCTAACCCTAACCCTAACCCTAACCCTATCCCTAAAACCTAACCCTAACCCTAACCCTAACCCTAACCCTAACCGTAACTCTAAACCTAACCCTAACCCTAACCCTATCCCTAAACCCTAACCCTAAAATGTAAACACTATCCCTCCCCTATTCCTAACCCTAACACTAACTCTAACCCTAACCCTAACCTAACCCTAAACCTAACCCTAACACTGTCGCTAAACCTAACTCTGACCCTTACCGTCTCTCTATCTTTAACCCCAACCCTCACCCTGTAACTAACCCTGTCCCTAAACCTAACCTTAACCATCAGCCAAAACCTAAACTTAACTATAACCCTAACACTAAACCTAACCATGTCTCAAACCCAAAACGTGTACCTAACCCTAACCATAACCTTAACCCTAACACTAAACCTGAAACCCTAACACTAACCCTAACCCTAAACCTAAACCCTAAACCCAAACCCTAACCCTAACGCTAACCCTA
>CM063089.1:114037279-114042279 GCA_031876335.1 Hipposideros larvatus | reverse complement strand
CTAACCATGTCCCAAACCCTAATCCTGTCCCTAACCCTAAAACTAATGCTAACCCTAACCCTAACCCTAACCCTAAACCCTAAACCCTAACCTTAACCCTAACCCTAAACCTAAACCGTAACCCTAACCTAACCCTATCCCTAAAACCTAACCCTAACACTAACCCTAACCCTAACCTAACCCTAACCCTAACCCTAACACTGTCGCTAAACCTAACTCTGACCCTTACCGTCTCTCTATCTTTAACTCTAACCCTCACCCTGTAACTAACCCTGTCCGTAAACCTAACCTTAACCATCAGCCAAAACCTAAACTTAACTATAACCCTAACACTAAACCTAACCATGGCTCAAACCCGAAACGTGTACCTAACCCTAACCCTAACCCTAACCCTAACCCTAACCCTAACCCTATCCCTAAAACCTAACCCTAAACCTAACCCTAACCCTAACACTAACCCTAACCCTAACCCTAACCCTATCCCTAAAACCTAACCCTAACCCTAACCCTAACACTAACCGTAACTCTAAACCTAACCCTAACCCTAACCCTATCCCTAAACCCTAACCCTAAAATGTAAACACTATCCCTCCCCTATTCCTAACCCTAACACTAACTCTAACCCTAACCCTAACCTAACCCTAAACCTAACCCTAACACTGTCGCTAAACCTAACTCTGACCCTTACCGTCTCTCTATCTTTAACCCCAACCCTCACCCTGTAACTAACCCTGTCCCTAAACCTAACCTTAACCATCAGCCAAAACCTAAACTTAACTATAACCCTAACACTAAACCTAACCATGTCTCAAACCCAAAACGTGTACCTAACCCTAACCATAACCTTAACCCTAACACTAAACCCGAAACCCTAACACTAACCCTAACCCTAAACCTAAACCCTAAACCCAAACCCTAACACTAACGCTAACCCTAACCATAAACACTAAACCCTAACCCTAACCCAACCCTAACCCTAACCCTAAACCCTAAACCCGAAACCCTAACACTAACCCTAAAGCCTAAACCCTAACTGTAACACTAACCCTAACCCTAAACCCTAACCCTGAAATGTAAACACTAACCCTCCCCTATTCCTAACCCTAACCCTAACCCTAACCCTAAACCCTAACCTAACCTGATCCCGAACCCTAACACTGTCGCTAAACCTAACTCTGACCCTTACCGTCTCTCCAACCTTAACTCTAACCCTCACCCTGTCACTAACCCTGTCCCTAAACCTAAACTTAAGCATCAGACAAAACCTAAACTTAATATAACCCTAACAGTAAACCTAACCATGTCCCAAACCCTAATCCTGTCCCTAACCCTAAACCTATTGCTAACCCTAACCCTAACCCTAACCCTAAACCCTAAACCCTAACCTTAACCCTAACCCTAAACCTAAACCGTAACCCTAACCCTAACCCTATCCCTAAAACCTAACCCTAACCCTAACCCTAACCCTAACCCTAAACCCTAACATAACCTGATCCCGAACCCTAACACTGTCGCTAAACCTAACTCTGACCCTTACCGTCTCTCCAACCTTAACTCTAACCCTCACCCTGTCACTAACCCTGTCCCTAAAACTAAACTTAAGCATCAGACAAAACCTAAACTTAATATAACCCTAACAGTAAACCTAACCATGTCCCAAACCCTAATCCTGTCCCTAACCCTAAACCTATTGCTAACCCTAACCCTAACCCTAACCCTAAACCCTAAACCCTAACCTTAACCCTAACCCTAAACCTAAACCGTAACCCTAACCCTAACCCTATCCCTAAAACCTAACCCTAACCCTAACCCTAACCCTAACCTAACCCTAACGCTAACCTTAACACTGTCGCTAAACCTAACTCTGTAACTTACCGTCTCTCTAACTTTAACACTAACCCTCACCCTGTAACTAACCCTGTCCCTAAACCTAACCTTAACCATCATCCAAAACCTAAACTTAACCATAACCCTAACACTAAACCTAAACATGTCTGAAACCCGAATCGTGTACCTAACACTAACCCTAAACTTAACCCTAACCCGAAACCCGAAACCCTAACCGTAACCCTAACCCTAAACCTAAACCATAAGCCCTAACTCGAACCCTAACCCTAACCATAAAGCCTAAATCCTAACTCTAACCCTAACCCTAACCCTAACCCTAACCCTATCCCTAAACCCTAACCCTAAAATGTAAACACTAACCCTCCCCTATTCCTAACTCTAACCCTAACCCTAACCCTAAACCCTAACCTAACCTGATCCCTAACACTAACACTGTCGCTAAACCTAACTCTGACCCTTACCGTCTCTCTAAACTTAACTCTAACCCTCACCCTGTCACTAAACCTGTCCCTAAAACTAACCTTAACCATCAGCCAAAACCAAAATTTAACTATAACCCTACACTAAACCTAACCATTTCCCAAACCCTAATCCTGCCTCTAACCCTAAACCTAACCCTAACCATAACCCTAACCCTAAATCCTAAACCCTAACCCTAACCCTAACCCTAAACCCTAACTCTAACCCTAACCCTAACCCTAACACTGTCGCTAAACCTAACTCTGAACCTTACCGTCTCTCTATCTTTAAATCTAACCCTCACCCTGTAACTAACCCTGTCCCTAAACCTAACCTCAACCATCAGCCGAAACCTAAAGTTAACTATAACCCTAACACTAAACCTAAAAATGTCTCAAACCCGAAACGTGTACCTAACCCTAACCCTAACACTCAACTCGAAACCCTAACACTAACCCTAACCCTAAACCTAAACACTAAACTCAAACCCTAACCCTAACGCTAACCCTAACCATAAACACTAAACCCTAACCCTAACCCTAACCCTAACCCTAACCCTAAACCCTAAACCCTAACACTAACCCTAACGCTAAAGCCTAAACCCTAACTCCAACCCTAACCCTAACCCTAAACCCTAAACCCTAACCCTAACCCTATGCCTAAAAGCTAACCCTAACCCTAACCCTAACCCTAACCCTAACTCTATCCCTAACCCTAACCCTAACCCTATCCCTAAACCCTAACCCTAAAATGTAAACACTAACCCTCCCCTATTCCTAACCCTAACCCTAACCCTAACCCTAAACCCTAACCTAACCTGATCCCTAACCCTAACACTGTCGCTAAACCTAACTCTGACGCTTACCGTCTCTCCAACCTTAACTCTAACCCTCACCCTGTCACTAACCCTGTCCCTAAACCTAAACTTAAGCATCAGACAAAACCTAAACTTAATATAACGCTAACAGTAAACCTAACCATGTCCCAAACTTTAATCCTGTCCCTAACCCTAAACCTAATGCTAACCCTAACCCTAACCCTAACCCTAAACCCTAAACCCTAACCTTAACCCTAACCCTAAACCTAAACCGTAACCCTAACACTAACCCTATCCCTAAAACCTAACCCTAACCCTAACCCTAACCCTAACCTTAACCCTAACCCTAACCTTAACCCTAACACTAAACCCGAAACCCTAACACTAACCCTAACCCTAAACCTAAACCCTAAACCCAAACCCTAACCCTAACGCTAACCGTAACCATAAACACTAAATCCTAACCCTAACCCTAACCCTAACCCTAACCCTAAACCCTAAACCCTAACACTAACCCTAACCCTAAAGCCTAAACCCTAACTCTAACCCTAACCCTAACCCTAAACCCTAAACCCTAACCTTAACCCTAACCCTAAACCTAAACCGTAACCCTAACACTAACCCTAACCCTAACCCTAACTCTAACCCTAACCCTAACCCTAACCCTATCCCTAAACCCTAACCCTAAAATGTAAACACTAACCCTCCCCTATTCCTAACCCTAACCCTAACCCTAACCCTAACCCTAACCCTAACCCTAACCCTATCCCTAAACCCTAACCCTAAAATGTAAACACTAACCCTCCCCTATTCCTAACCCTAACCCTAACCCTAACCCTAAACCCTAACCTAACCTGATCCCTAACCCTAACACTGTCGCTAAACCTAACTCTGACCCTTACCGTCTCTCCAACCTTAACTCTAACCCTCACCCTGTCACTAACCCTGTCCCTAAACCTAAACTTAAGCATCAGACAAAAACTAAACTTAATATAACCCTAACAGTAACCCTAAACATGTCCCAAACCCTAATCCTGCCCCTAACCCTAACCCTAACCATAACCATAACCCTAACCCTAAATCCTAAACCCTAACCCTAACCCTAACCCTAAACCCTAACTCTAACCCTAACCCTAACCTAACCCTAACCCTATCCCTAACACTGTCGCTAAACCTAACTCTGACCCTTACCGTCTCTCTATCTTTAACTCTAACCCTCACCCTGTAACTAACCCTGTCCCTAAACCTAACCTTAACCATCAGCCAAAACCTAAACTTAACTATAACCCTAACACTAAACCTAACCATGTCTCAAACCCGAAACGTGTACCTAACCCTAATCCTAACCTTAACCCTAACACTAAACCCGAAACCCTAACACTAACCCTAACCCTAAACCTAAATCTAAACCCAAACCCTAACCCTAACGCTAACCCTAACCATGAACACTGAACCCTAAACCTAACCCTAACCCTAACCCTAACCCTAAACCCTAAACCCTAACACTAACCCTAATCCTAAAGCCTAAACCCTAACTCTAACCCTAACCCTAACCCTAAACCCTAAACCCTAACCTTAACCCTAACCCTAAACCTAAACCGTAACCCTAACCCTAACCCTAACCCTAACCCTAAAACCTAACCCTACCCTAACCCTAACCCTAACTCTAAACCTAACCCTAACCCTAACCCTATCCCTAAACCCTAACCCTAAAATGTAAACACTAACCCTCCCCTATTCCTAACCCTAACCCTAACCCTAACCCTAAACCCTAACCTAACCTGATCCCTAACCCTAACACTGTCGCTAAACCTAACTCTGACCCTTACCGTCTCTCCAACCTTAACTCTAACCCTCACCCTGTCACTAACCCTGT
>CM063089.1:114027279-114034779 GCA_031876335.1 Hipposideros larvatus | reverse complement strand
CCCTAAACCCTAACCCTAAAATGTAAACACTAACCCTCCCCTATTCCTAACCCTAACCCTAACCCTAACCCTAAACCCTAACCTAACCTGATCCCTAACCCTAACACTGTCGCTAAACCTAACTCTGACCCTTACCGTCTCTCCAACCTTAACTCTAACCCTCACCCTGTCACTAACCATGTCCCTAAACCTAAACTTAAGCATCAGACAAAACCTAAACTTAATATAACCCTAACAGTAAACCTAACCATGTCCCAAACCCTAATCCTGTCCCTAACCCTAAAACTAATTCTAACCCTAACCCTAACCCTAACCCTAAACCCTAAAACCTAACCTTAATCCTAACCCTAAACCTAAACCGTAACCCTAACCCTAACCCTATCCCTAAAAACTAACCCTAACCCTAACCCTAACCCTAACCCTAACCTAACCCTAACCCTAACCCTAACCCTAAACCCTAAACCCTAACCTTAACCCTAACCCTAAACCTAAACCGTAACCCTAACCCTAACCCTAACCCTAACCCTAACTCTAACCCTAACCCTAACCCTAACCCTAAACCCTAAACCCTAACACTATCCCTAACCCTAAAGCCTAAACCCTAACTCTAACCCTAACCCTAACACTAAACCCTAAACCCTAACTTAACCCTAACCCTAACCCTAAACCCTAAACCCTAACCCTAACCCTATCCATAAAACCTAACCCTAACCCTAACCCTAACCCTAACTCTAACCCTAACTCTAACCCTAACCCTATCCCTAAACCCTAACCCTAAAATGTAAACACTAACCCTCCCCTATTCCTAACCCTAACCCTAACCCTAACACTAAACCCTAACCTAACCTGATCCCTAACCCTAACACTGTCGCTAAACCTAACTCTGACCCTTACCGTCTCTCCAACCTTAACTCTAACCCTCACCCTGTCACTAACCCTGTCCCTAAACCTAAACTTAAGCATCAGACAAAACCTAAACTTAATATAACCCTAACAGTAACCCTAACCATGTCCCAAACCTTAATCCTGTCCCTAACCCTAAACCTAATGCTAACCCTAACCCTAACCCTAACCCTAAACCCTAAACCCTAACCTTAACCCTAACCCTAAACCTAAACCGTAACCCTAACACTAACCCTATCCCTAAAACCTAACCCTAAACATAACCCTAACCGTAACCCTAACCATAACCCTAACCTTAACCCTAACACTAAACCCGAAACCCTAACACTAACCCTAACCCTAAACCTAAACCCTAAACCCAAACCCTAACCCTAACGCTAACCGTAACCTTAAACACTAAATCCTAAACCTAACCCTAACCCTAACCCTAACCCTAAACCCTAAACCCTAACACTAACCCTAACCCTAAAGCCTAAACCCTAACTCTAACCCTAACCCTAACCCTAAACCCTAAACCCTAACCTTAACCCTAACCCTAAACCTAAACCGTAACCGTAACCCTAACCCTAAACCTAACTCTAACCCTAACCCTAACCCTAACCCTATCCCTAAACCCTAACCCTAAAATGTAAACACTAACCCTCCCCTATTCCTAACCCTAACCCTAACCCTAACCCTAAACCCTAACCTAACCTGATCCCTAACCCTAACACTGTCGCTAAACCTAACTCTGACCCTTACCGTCTCTCCAACCTTAACTCTAACCCTCACCCTGTCACTAACCCTGTCCCTAAACCTAAACTTAAGCATCAGACAAAACCTAAACTTAATATAAACCTAACAGTAACCCTAACCATGTCCCAAACCCTAATCCTGTCCCTAACACTAACCCTAACCCTAACCCTAAACCTAAACCCTAACTCTAACCCTAACCCTAACCCTAACCCTAACACTGTCGCTAAACTTAACTCTGACCCTTACCGTCTCTCTATCTTTAACTCTAACCCTCACCCTGTAACTAACCCTGTCCCTAAACCTAACCTTAACCATCAGCCAAAACCTAAACTTAACTATAACCCTAACACTAAACCTAACCATGTCTCAAACCCGAAACGTGTACCTAACCCTAACCCTAACCTTAACCCTAACACTAAACCCGAAACCCTAACACTAACCCTAACCCTAAAGCCTAAACCCTAACTCTAACACTAACCCTAACCCTAACCCTAAACCTAAACCGTAACCGTAACCCTAACCCTAACCCTAACTCTAACCCTAACCCTAACCCTAACCCTATCCCTAAACCCTAACCCTAAAATGTAAACACTAACCCTCCCCTATTCCTAACCCTAACCCTAACCCTAACCCTAACCCTAAACCCTAACCTAACCTGATCCCTAACCCTAACACTGTCGCTAAACCTAACTCTGACCCTTACCGTCTCTCCAACCTTAACTCTAACCCTCACCCTGTCACTAACCCTGTCCCTAAACCTAAACTTAAGCATCAGACAAAACCTAAACTTAATATAACCCTAATAGTAACCCTAACCATGTCCCAAACCCTAATCCTGTCCCTAACACTAACCCTAACCCTAACCCTAAACCTAAACCCTAACTCTAACCCTAACCCTAACCCTAACCCTAACACTGTCGCTAAACTTAACTCTGACGCTTACCGTCTCTCTATCTTTAACTCTAACCCTCACCCTGTAACTAACCCTGTCCCTAAACCTAACCTTAACCATCAGCCAAAACCTAAACTTAACTATAACCCTAACACTAAACCTAACCATGTCTCAAACCCGAAACGTGTACCTAACCCTAACCCTAACCTTAACCCTAACACTAAACCCGAAACCCTAACACTAACCCTAACCCTAAAGCCTAAACCCTAACTCTAACACTAACCCTAACCCTAAACCCTAAACCGTAAACTTAACCCTAACCCTAAACCTAAACCGTAACCCTAACCCTAAACCTATCTCTAACACCTAACCCTACCCTAACCCTAACCCTAACTCTAACCCTAACCCTAACCCTAACCCTATCCCTAAACCCTAACCCTAAAATGTAAACACTAACCCTCCCCTATTCCTAACCCTAACCCTAACCCTAACCCTAAAACCTAACCTAACCTGATCCCTAACCCTAACACTGTCGCTAAACCTAAATCTGACCCTTACCGTCTCTCTAACCTTAACTCTAACCCTCACCCTGTCACTAAGCCTGTCCCTAAACCTAAACTTAAGCATCAGGCAAAACCTAAACTTAATATTACCCTAACAGTAAACCTAACCATGTCCCAAACCCTATTCCTGTCCCTAACCCTAACCCTAACCCTGTCCCTAAACCAAAACTTAAGCATCAGGCAAAACCTAAACTTAATATTACCCTAACAGTAAACCTAACCATGTCCCAAACCCTAATCCTGTCCCTAACCCTAACCCTAACACTAACCCTAACCCTAAACCTAAACACTAAACCCAAACCCTAACCCTAACGCTAACCCTAACCATAAACACTAAACCCTAACCCTAACCCTAACCCTAACCCTAACACTAAACCCTAAACCCTAACCTTAACCCTAACCCTAAACCTAAACCGTAACCCTAACCCTAACCCTATCCCTAAAACCTAACCCTAATCCTAACCCTAACTCTAACCCTAACCCTAACCCTAACCCTAACCCTATCCCTAAACCCTAACCCTAAAATGTAAACACTAACCCTCCCCTATTCCTAACCCTAACCCTAACCCTAAACCCTAAACCCTAATCTTAACCCTAACCCTAAACCTAAACCGTAACCCTAACCCTAACCCTATCCCTAAAACCTAACCCTAACCCTAACCCTAACCCTAAACCTAACCTAACCCTAACCGTAACCCTAACACTCGCTAAACCTAACTCTGACCCTTACCGTCTCTCTATCTTTAACTCTAACCCTCACCCTGTAACTAACCCTGTCCCTAAACCTAACCTTAACCATCAGCCAAAACCTAAACTTAACTATAACCCTAACACTAAACCTAACCATGTCTCAAACCCGAAACGTGTACCTAACCCTAACCCTAACCTTAACCCTAACACTAAACCCGAAACCCTAACACTAACCCTAACCCTAAACCTAAACCCTAAACCCAAACCCTAACCCTAACGCTAACCCTAACCATAAACACTAAACCCTAAACCTAACCCTAACCCTAACCCTAACCCTAAACCCTAAACCCTAACACTAACCCTAACCCTAAAGCCTAAACCCTAACTCTAAACCTAACCCTAACCCTAAACCCTAAACCCTAACATTAACCCTAACCCTAAACCTAAACCGTAAGCCTAACCCTAACCCTATCCCTAAAACCTAACCCTAACCCTAACCCTAACCCTAACCCTAACCCTAACCCTAACCCTAAACCCTAAACCCTAACACTAACCCTAACCCTAAAGCCTAAACCCTAACTCTAACCCTAACCCTAACCCTAAACCCTAAACCCTAACATTAACCCTAACCCTAACCCTAAACCCTAAACCCTAACCCTAACCCTATCCATAAAACCTAACCCTAACCCTAACCCTAACCCTAACCCTAAATCTAACCCTAACCCTAACCCTAACCCTAACCCTAACCCTATCCCTAAACCCTAACCCTAAAATGTAAACACTAACCCTCCCCTATTCCTAACCCTAACCCTAACCCTAACCCTAAACCCTAACCTAACCTTATCCCTAACCCTAACACTGTCGCTAAACTTAACTCTGACGCTTACCGTCTCTCCACCTTAACTCTAACCCTCACCCTGTAAGTAACCCTGTCCCTAAACCTAAACTTAAGCATCAGACAAAACCTAAACTTAATATTACCCTAACAGTAAACCTAACCATGTCCCAAACCCTAATCCTGTCCCTAACCCTAACCCTATCCCTAACCCTAACACTAACCCTAACCCTAAACCTAAACACTAAACCCAAAACCTAACCCTAACGCTAACCCTAACCATAAACACTAAACCCTAACCCTAACCCTAACCCTAACCCTAAACCTAAACCCTAAACCCTAACACTAACCCTAACCCTAAAGCCTAAACCCTAACTCTAACCCTAACCCTAACCCTAAACCCTAAACCCTAACCTTAACCCTAACCCTAAACCTAAACCGTAACCCTAACCCTAACCCTATCCCTAAAACCTAACCCTAACCCTAACACTAACTCTAACCCTAACCCTAACCCTAATCCTATCCCTAAACCCTAACCCTAAAATGTAAACACTAACCCTCCCCTATTCCTAACCCTAACCGTAACCCTAACACTAAACCCTAACCTAACCTGATCCCTAACCCTAACACTGTCGCTAAACCTAACTCTGACCCTTACCGTCTCTCCAACCTTAACTCTAACCCTCACCCTGTCACTAACCCTGTCCCTAAACCTAAACTTAAGCATCAGACAAAACCTAAACTTAATATAACCCTAACAGTAACCCTAACCATGTCCCAAACCTTAATCCTGTCCCTAACCCTAAACCTAATGCTAACCCTAACCCTAACCCTAACCCTAAACCCTAAACCCTAACCTTAACCCTAACCCTAAACCTAAACCGTAACCCTAACACTAACCCTATCCCTAAAACCTAACCCTAACACTAACCCTAACCCTAACCCTAACCCTAACCCTAACCTTAACCCTAACACTAAACCCGAAACCCTAACACTAACCCTAACCCTAAACCTAAACCCTAAACCCAAACCCTAACCCTAACGCTAACCGTAACCATAAACACTAAATCCTAAACCTAACCCTAACCCTAACCCTAACACTAAACCCTAAACCCTAACACTAACCCTAACCCTAAAGCCTAAACCCTAACTCTAACCCTAACCCTAACCCTAAACCCTAAACCCTAACCTTAACCCTAACCCTAAACCTAAACCGTAACCGTAACCCTAACCCTAACCCTAACACTAACTCTAACCCTAACCCTAACCCTAACCCTATCCCTAAACCCTAACCCTAAAATGTAAACACTAACCCTCCCCTATTCCTAACCCTAACCCTAACCCTAACCCTAAACCCTAACCTAACCTGATCCCTAACCCTAACACTGTCGCTAAACCTAACTCTGACCCTTACCGTCTCTCCAACCTTAACTCTAACCCTCACCCTGTCACTAACCCTGTCCCTAAACCTAAACTTAAGCATCAGACAAAACCTAAACTTAATATAACCCTAACAGTAACCCTAACCATGTCCCAAACCCTAATCCTGTCCCTAACACTAACCCTAACCCTAACCCTAACCCTAAACCCTAACTCTAACCCTAACCCTAACCTAACCCTAACCCTAACCCTAACACTGTCGCTAAACCTAACTCTGACCCTTACCGTCTCTCTATCTTTAACTCTAACCCTCACCCTGTAACTAACCCTGTCCCTAAACCTAACCTTAACCATCAGCCAAAACCTAAACTTAACTATAACCCTAACACTAAACCTAACCATGTCTCAAACCCGAAACGTGTACCTAACCCTAACCCTAACCTTAACCCTAACACTAAACCCGAAACCCTAACACTAACCCTAACCCTAAACCTAAACCCTAAACCCAAACCCTAACCCTAACGCTAACCCTAACCATGAACACTAAACCCTAAACCTAACCCTAACCCTAACCCTAACCCTAAACCCTAAACCCTAACACTAACACTAATCCTAAAGCCTAAACCCTAACTCTAACCCTAACCCTAACCCTAAACCCTAAACCCTAACCTTAACCCTAACCCTAAACCTAAACCGTAACCCTAACCCTAAACCTATCCCTAAAACCTAACCCTAACCCTAACCCTAACCCTAACTCTAAACCTAACCCTAACCCTAACCCTATCCCTGAACCCTAACCCTAAAATGTAAACACTAACCCTCCCCTATTCCTAACCCTAACCCTAACCCTAACCCTAAACCCTAACCTAACCTGATCCCTAACCCTAACACTGTCGCTAAACCTAACTCTGACCCTTACCGTCTCTCCAACCTTAACTCTAACCCTCACCCTGTCACTAACCCTGTCCCTAAACCTAAACTTAAGCATCAGGCAAAACCTAAACTTAATATTACACTAACAGTAAACCTAACCATGTCCCAAACCCTAATCCTGTCCCTAACCCTAACCCTAACACTAACCCTAACACTAACCCTAACCCTAAACCTAAACACTAAACCCAAAACCTAACCCTAACGCTAACCCTAACCATAAACACTAAACCCTAACCCTAACCCTAACCCTCACCCTAACCCTAAACCCTAAACCCTAACACTAACCCTAACCCTAAAGCCTAAACCATAACTCTAACCCTAACCCTAACCCTAAACCCTAAACCCTAACCTTAACCCTAAACCTAAACCTAAACCGTAACTCTAACCCTAACCCTATCCCTAAAACCTAACCCTAACCCTAACCCTAACTCTAACCCTATCCCTAACCCTAACCCTATCCCTAAACCCAAACCCTAAAATGTAAACACTAACCCTCCCCTATTCCTAACCCTAACCCTAACCCTAAACCCTAAACCCTAATCTTAACCCTAACCCTAAACCTAAACCGT
>CM063089.1:114007279-114009779 GCA_031876335.1 Hipposideros larvatus | reverse complement strand
ACTCTAACCCTAACCCTAACCCTAAACCGTAACCCTAACACTAACCTTATCCCTAAAACCTAACCCTAACCCTAACCGTAACCCTAACCCTAACCCTAACCCTACCCCTAAACACTAACCCTAACCCTAACCATAACCCTAACCCTAACACAAAACCTAACCATGTCTCAAACCCTAATCCTGTACCTAACCCTAACCCTAAACCCTAAACACTAACCCTAACCCTATGCCTAACGCTAACGCTAACCATAACCCTAATCCTAAACCCTAACCCTAACCCTAAACCGTAACCCTAACCCTAACCCTAACACTGTCGCTAAACCTAACTCTGATCCTTACTGTCTCTCTAACCTTAACTCTAACCCTCACCTTGTCACTAACCCTGTCCCTAAACTTATCCTTAAACAACAGCCAAAACCTAAATTTAACTATAACCTAAAACTAAACTTAACATGTCCCAAAACCGAATCTTGTCCATAACCCTAACCTTAACCCTAACCTAACACTAACCCTAAACCTGAAACCCTAACGCTAACCCTAACCGTAACCCTAACCCTAACCCTAACCCTAACCCTAACCTTAATCCTGTACCTAAACTTAACCCTAATGCTAACCCTAACCCTAACCCTAACCCGAAACCCTAAACCCTAACCCGAACCCTAACCCTAACACTAAACCCTAACCCTAACTCTATCCCAAAACCCTAACCCTAACCCTAAACCCTAACCCTAAACCTAACCCTAACCCTAACCCTAACCTAAACCTAACCCTAAACCTAACACTGTCGCTAAACCTAACTCTGACCCTTACCGTCTCTCTAATTTTAACTCTAACCCTCACCCTGTAACTAACCCTGTCCCTAAACCTAACCTTAAGCATCAGCCAAAACCTAAACTTAACTATAACCCTAACACTAAACCTAAACATGTGTCAAACCCGAATCGTGTACCTAACCCTAACCCTAACCCTAACCCTAACCTTAACCCTAACACTAAACCCGAAACCCTAACACTAACCCTAACCCTAACCCTAAGCCCTAAACCCAAACCCTAACCCTAACGCTATCCCTAACCATAAACACTAAACCCTAACCCTAACCCTAACCCTAACCCTAACCCTAACCCTAAACCCTAAACCCTAACACTAACCCTAACCCTAAAGCCTAAACCCTAACACTAACCCTAACACTAACCCTAAACCCTAAACCCTAACCTTAACCCTAACCCTAAACCTAAACCGTAACCCTAACCCTAACCCTATCCCTAAAACCTAACCCTAACCCTAACCCTAACCCTAAGTCTAACCCTAAACCTAACACTAACCTTATCCCTAAACCCTAACCCTAAAATGTAAACCCCTACCCTCCCCTATTCCTAACCCTAACCCTAACCCTAACCCTAAACCCTAACCTAACCTGATCCCTAACCCTAACACTGCCGCTAAACCTAACTCTGACCCTTACCGTCTCTCCAACCTTAACTCTAACCCTCACCCTGTCACTAACCCTGTCCCTAAACCTAATCTTAAGCATCAGGCAAAACCTAAACTTAATATAACCCTAACAGTAAACCTAACCATGTCCCAAACCCTAATCCTGTCCCGAACCCTAAACCTAATGCTAACCCTAACCCTAACCCTAACCCTAAACCCTAAACCCTAACCTTAACCCTAACCCTAAACCTAAACCGTAACCCTAACCCTAAACCTATCCCTAAAACCTAACCCTAACCCTAACCCTAACCCTAACCCTAACCTAACCCTAACCCTAACCCTAACACTGTCGCTAAACCTAACTCTGTACCTTACCATCTCTCTAACTTTAACTCTAACCCTCACCGTGTAACTAACCCTGTCCCTAAACCTAACCTTAACCATCAGCCAAAACCTAAACTTAACCATAACCCTAACACTAAACCTAAACATGTCTCAAACCCGAATTGTGTATCTAAAACTAACCCTAAATTTAACCCTAACCCTAAACCCGAAACCCTAACCCTAACCCTAACCCTAACCCTAACCCTAACCCTAACCCAAACCCTAACCCTAACGCTAACCCTAACCATAAACACTAAACCCTAACCCTAACCCTAACCCTAACCCTAAACCCTAAACCCTAACACTAACCCTAACCCTAAAGCCTAAACCCTAACTCTAACCCTAACCCTAACCCTAAACCCTAAACCCTAACCCAAACCCTATCCCTAAAACCTAACCCTAACCCTAACCCTAACCCTAACCCTAACTCTATCCCTAACCCTAACCCTAACCCTATCCCTAAACCCTAACCCTAAAATGTAAACACTAACCCTCCCCTATTCCTAACCCTAACCCTAACCCTAACCCTAAACCCTAACCTAACCTGATCCCTAACCCTAACACTGTCGCTAAACCTAACTCTGACGCTTACCGTCTCTCCAACCTTAACTCTAACCCTCACCCTGTCAGTAACCCTGTCCCTAAACCTAAACTTAAGCATCAGACAAAACCTAAACTTAATATA
>CM063089.1:113979779-113982279 GCA_031876335.1 Hipposideros larvatus | reverse complement strand
ACACTAACCTTATCCCTAAAACCTAACCCTAACCCTAACCGTAACCCTAACCCTAACCCTAACCCTACCCCTAAACACTAACCCTAACCCTAACCATAACCCTAACCCTAACACAAAACCTAACCATGTCTCAAACCCTAATCCTGTACCTAACCCTAACCCTAAACCCTAAACACTAACCCTAACCCTATGCCTAACGCTAACGCTAACCATAACCCTAATCCTAAACCCTAACCCTAACCCTAAACCGTAACCCTAACCCTAACCCTAACACTGTCGCTAAACCTAACTCTGATCCTTACTGTCTCTCTAACCTTAACTCTAACCCTCACCTTGTCACTAACCCTGTCCCTAAACTTATCCTTAAACAACAGCCAAAACCTAAATTTAACTATAACCTAAAACTAAACTTAACATGTCCCAAAACCGAATCTTGTCCATAACCCTAACCTTAACCCTAACCTAACACTAACCCTAAACCTGAAACCCTAACGCTAACCCTAACCGTAACCCTAACCCTAACCCTAACCCTAACCCTAACCTTAATCCTGTACCTAAACTTAACCCTAATGCTAACCCTAACCCTAACCCTAACCCGAAACCCTAAACCCTAACCCGAACCCTAACCCTAACACTAAACCCTAACCCTAACTCTATCCCAAAACCCTAACCCTAACCCTAAACCCTAACCCTAAACCTAACCCTAACCCTAACCCTAACCTAAACCTAACCCTAAACCTAACACTGTCGCTAAACCTAACTCTGACCCTTACCGTCTCTCTAATTTTAACTCTAACCCTCACCCTGTAACTAACCCTGTCCCTAAACCTAACCTTAAGCATCAGCCAAAACCTAAACTTAACTATAACCCTAACACTAAACCTAAACATGTGTCAAACCCGAATCGTGTACCTAACCCTAACCCTAACCCTAACCCTAACCTTAACCCTAACACTAAACCCGAAACCCTAACACTAACCCTAACCCTAACCCTAAGCCCTAAACCCAAACCCTAACCCTAACGCTATCCCTAACCATAAACACTAAACCCTAACCCTAACCCTAACCCTAACCCTAACCCTAACCCTAAACCCTAAACCCTAACACTAACCCTAACCCTAAAGCCTAAACCCTAACACTAACCCTAACACTAACCCTAAACCCTAAACCCTAACCTTAACCCTAACTCTAAACCTAAACCGTAACCCTAACCCTAACCCTATCCCTAAAACCTAACCCTAACCCTAACCCTAACCCTAAGTCTAACCCTAAACCTAACACTAACCTTATCCCTAAACCCTAACCCTAAAATGTAAACCCCTACCCTCCCCTATTCCTAACCCTAACCCTAACCCTAACCCTAAACCCTAACCTAACCTGATCCCTAACCCTAACACTGCCGCTAAACCTAACTCTGACCCTTACCGTCTCTCCAACCTTAACTCTAACCCTCACCCTGTCACTAACCCTGTCCCTAAACCTAATCTTAAGCATCAGGCAAAACCTAAACTTAATATAACCCTAACAGTAAACCTAACCATGTCCCAAACCCTAATCCTGTCCCGAACCCTAAACCTAATGCTAACCCTAACCCTAACCCTAACCCTAAACCCTAAACCCTAACCTTAACCCTAACCCTAAACCTAAACCGTAACCCTAACCCTAAACCTATCCCTAAAACCTAACCCTAACCCTAACCCTAACCCTAACCCTAACCTAACCCTAACCCTAACCCTAACACTGTCGCTAAACCTAACTCTGTACCTTACCATCTCTCTAACTTTAACTCTAACCCTCACCGTGTAACTAACCCTGTCCCTAAACCTAACCTTAACCATCAGCCAAAACCTAAACTTAACCATAACCCTAACACTAAACCTAAACATGTCTCAAACCCGAATTGTGTATCTAAAACTAACCCTAAATTTAACCCTAACCCTAAACCCGAAACCCTAACCCTAATCCTAACCCTAACCCTAACCCTAACCCTAACCCAAACCCTAACCCTAACGCTAACCCTAACCATAAACACTAAACCCTAACCCTAACCCTAACCCTAACCCTAAACCCTAAACCCTAACACTAACCCTAACCCTAAAGCCTAAACCCTAACTCTAACCCTAACCCTAACCCTAAACCCTAAACCCTAACCCAAACCCTATCCCTAAAACCTAACCCTAACCCTAACCCTAACCCTAACCCTAACTCTATCCCTAACCCTAACCCTAACCCTATCCCTAAACCCTAACCCTAAAATGTAAACACTAACCCTCCCCTATTCCTAACCCTAACCCTAACCCTAACCCTAAACCCTAACCTAACCTGATCCCTAACCCTAACACTGTCGCTAAACCTAACTCTGACGCTTACCGTCTCTCCAACCTTAACTCTAACCCTCACCCTGTCAGTAACCCTGTCCCTAAACCTAAACTTAAGCATCAGACAAAACCTAAACTTAATATAACCCTAACAGTAAACCTAACCATGTCCCAAACCATAA
>CM063089.1:113954779-113957279 GCA_031876335.1 Hipposideros larvatus | reverse complement strand
CCTAACCCTAACCCTAACTCTAACCCTAACCCTAACCCTAACCCTATCCCTAAACCCTAACCCTAAAATGTAAACACTAACCCTCCCCTATTCCTAACCCTAACCCTAACCCTAACCCTAACACTAAACCCGAAACCCTAACACTAACCCTAACCCTAAACCTAAACCCTAAACCCAAACCCTAACCCTAACGCTAACCCTAACCATGAACACTAAACCCTAAACCTAACCCTAACCCTAACCCTAACCCTAAACCCTAAACCCTAACACTAACCCTAACCCTAAAGCCTAAACCCTAACACTAACCCTAACCCTAAAGCCTAAACCCTAACTCTAACCCTAACCCTAACCCTAAACCCTAAACCCTAACCTTAACCCTAACCCTAAACCTAAACCGTAACCCTAACCCTAACCCTATCCCTAAAACCTAACCCTAACCCTAACCCTAACTCTAACCCTAACCCTAACCCTAACTCTATCCCTAACCCTAACCCTAACCCTATCCCTAAACCCTAACCCTAAAATGTAAACACTAACCCTCCCCTATTCCTAACCCTAACCCTAACCCTAACCCTAAACCCTAACCTAACCTGATCCCTAACCCTAACACTGTCGCTAAACCTAACTCTGACCCTTACCGTCTCTCCAACCTTAACTCTAACCCTCACGCTGTCACTAACCCTGTCCCTAAACCTAAACTTAAGCATCAGGCAAAACCTAAACTTAATATTACCCTAACAGTAAACCTAACCATGTCCCAAACCCTAATCCTGTCCCTAACCCTAACACTAACCCTAACCCTAAACCTAACACTAACCCTAACCCTAAACCTAAACACTAAACCCAAACCCTAACCGTAACGCTAACCCTAACCATAAACACTAAACCCTAACACTAACCCTAACCCTAACCCTAACACTAAACCCTAAACCCTAACACTAACCCTAACCCTAAAGCCTAAACCCTAACTCTAACCCTAACCCTAACCCTAAACCCTAAACCCTAATCTTAACCCTAACCCTAAACCTAAACCGTAACTCTAACACTAACCCTATCCCTAAAACCTAACCCTAACCCTAACCCTAACACTAACCCTAACCCTAACCCTAACCCTATCCCTAAACCCTAACCCTAAAATGTAAACACTAACCCTCCCCTATTCCTAACCCTAACCCTAACACTGTCGCTAAACCTAACTCTGACGCTTACCGTCTCTCCAACCTTAACTCTAACCCTCACCCTGTCACTAACCCTGTCCCTCAACCTAAACTTAAGCATCAGACAAAACCTAAACTTAATATAACCCTAACAGTAAACCTAACCATCTCCCAAACCCTAATCCTGTCCCTAACCCTAAAACTAATGCTAACCCTAACCCTAACCCTAACCCTAAACCCTAAACCCTAACCTTAACCCTAACCCTAAACCTAAACCGTAACCCTAAACCTAACCCTATCCCTAAAACCTAACCCTAACCCCAACCCTAACCCTAACCCTAACCTAACCCTAACCCTAACCCTAACACTGTCGCTAAACCTAACTCTGACCCTTACCGTCTCTCTATCTTTAACTCTAACCCTCACCCTGTAACTAACCCTGTCCCTAAACCTAACCTTAACCATCAGCCAAAACCTAAACTTAACTATAACCCTAACACTAAACCTAACCATGGCTGAAACCCGAAACGTTTACCTAACCCTAACCCTAACCCTAAGCCTAACCCTAACCCTAACCCTAACCCTAACCCTAACCCTAACCCTATCCCTAAAACCTAACCCTAACCCTATCCCTAACCCTAACCCTAACCCTAACCCTAACCCTATCCCTAAAACCTAACCCTAACCCTAACCCTAACCCTAACCCTAACCCGAACTCTAACCCTAACCCTAACCCTAACCCTGTCCTTAAACCCTAACCCTAAAATGTAAACACTATCCCTCCCCTATTCCTAACCCTAACACTAACTCTAACCCTAACCCTAACCTAACCGTAACCCTAACCCTAACACTGTCGCTAAACATAACTCTGACCCTTACCGTCTCTCTATCTTTAACTCTAACCCTCACCCTGTAACTAACCCTGTCCCTAAACCTAACCTTAACCATCAGCCAAAACCTAAACTTAACTATAACCCTAACACTAAACCTAACCATGTCTCAAACCCAAAACGTGTACCTAACCCTAACCATAACCTTAACCCTAACACTAAACCCGAAACCCTAACACTAACCCTAACCATAAACCTAAACCCTAAACCCAAACCCTAACACTAACGCTAACCCTAACCATAAACACTAAACCCTAACCCTAAACCAACCATAACCCTAACCCTAAACCCTAAACCCTAACACTAACCCTAACCCTAAAGCCTAAACCCTAACTGTAACACTAACCCTAACCCTAAACCCTAACCCTGAAATGTAAACACTAACCCTCCCCTATTCCTAACCCTAACCCTAACCCTAACCCTAAACCGTAACCTAACCTGATCCCTAACCTT
>CM063089.1:113927279-113949779 GCA_031876335.1 Hipposideros larvatus | reverse complement strand
AACCTAACTCTGACCCTTACCGTCTCTCCAACCTTAACTCTAACCCTCACCCTGTCACTAACCCTGTCCCTAAACCTAAACTTAAGCATCAGACAAAACCTAAACTTAATATAACCCTAACAGTAACCCTAACCATGTCCCAAACCTTAATCCTGTCCCTAACCCTAAACCTAATGCTAAACCTAACCCTAACCCTAACCCTAAACCCTAAACCCTAATCTTAACCCTAACCCTAAACCGAAACCGTAACCCTAACAATAACCCTATCCCTAAAACCTAACCCTAACCCTAACCCTAACCCTAACCCTAACCCTAACCTTAACCCTAACACTAAACCCGAAACCCTAACACTAACCCTAACCCTAAACCTAAACCCTAAACCCAAACCCTAACCCTAACGCTAACCGTAACCATAAACACTAAATCCTAAACGTAACCCTAACCCTAACCCTAACCCTAAACCCTAAACCCTAACACTAACCCTAACCCTAAAGCCTAAACCCTAACCTTAACCCTAACCCTAAATCTAAACCGTAACCGTAACCCTAACCCTAACCCTAACCCTAACTCTAACCCTAACCCTAACCCTAACCCTATCCCTAAACCCTAACCCTAAAATGTAAACACTAACCCTCCCCTATTCCTAACCCTAACCCTAACCCTAACCCTAAACCCTAACCTAACCTTATCCCTAACCCTAACACTGTCGCTAAACCTAACTCTGACGCTTACCGTCTCTCCAACCTTAACTCTAACCCTCACCCTGTCACTAACCCTGTCCCTAAACCTAAACTTAAGCATCAGACAAAACCTAAACTTACTATTACCCTAACAGTAAACCTAACCATGTCCCAAACCCTAATCCTGTCCCTAACCCTAACCCTAACCCTAACCCTAACACTAACCCTAACCCTAAACCTAAACACTAAACCCAAAACCTAACCCTAACGCTAACCCTAACCATAAACACTAAACCCTAACCCTAACCCTAACCCTAACCCTAACCCTAAACCCTAAACCCTAACACTAACACTAACCCTAAAGCCTAAACCCTAACTCTAACCCTAACCCTAACCCTAAACCCTAAACCCTAACCTTAACCCTAACCCTAAACCTAAACCGTAACCCTAACCCTAACCCTATCCCTAAAACCTAACCCTAACCCTAACACTAACTCTAACCCTAACCCTAACACTAACCCTATCCCTAAACCCTAACCCTAAAATTTAACACTAACCCTCCCCTATTCCTAACCCTAACCCTAACCCTAACCCTAAACCCTAACCTAACCTGATCCCTAACCCTAACACTGTCGCTAAACCTAACTCTGACCGTTACCGTCTCTCCAAACTTAACTCTAACCCTCACCCTGTCACTAACCCTGTCCCTAAACCTAAACTTAAGCATCAGACAAAACCTAAACTTAATATAACCCTAACAGTAAACCTAACAATGTCCCAAACCCTAATCCTGTCCCTAACCCTTAAACTAATTCTAACCCTAACCCTAACCCTAACCCTAAACCCTAAACCCTAACCTTAATCCTAAACCTAAACCTAAACCGTAACCCTAACCCTAACCCTATCCCTAAAACCTAACCCTAACCCTAACCCTAACCCTAACCCTAACCTAACCCTAACCCTAACCCTAACCCTAAACCCTAAACCCTAACCTTAACCCTAACCCTAAACCAAAACCGTAACCCTAACCCTAACCCTATCCCTAAAACCTAACCCTAACCCTAACCCTAACCCTAACCCTAACCTAACCCTAACCCTATCCCTAACCCTAAACCCTAAACCCTAACAATAACCCTAACCCTAAACCTAAACCCTAAACCCAAACCCTAACCCTAATGCTAACCGTAACCATAAACACTAAATCCTAAACCTAACCCTAACCCTAACCCTAACCCTAAACCCTAAACCCTAACACTAACCCTAACCCTAAAGCCTAAACCCTAACTCTAACCCTAACCCTAACCCTAAACCCTAAACCCTAACCTTAACCCTAACCCTAAACCTAAACCGTAACCGTAACCCTAACCCTAACCCTAACCCTAACTCTAACCCTAACCCTAACCCTAACCCTATCCCTAAACCCTAACCCTAAAATGTAAACACTAACCCTCCCCTTTTCCTAACCCTAACCCTAACCCTAACCCTAAACCCTAACCTAACCTGATCCCTAACCCTAACACTGTCGCTAAACCTAACTCTGACCCTTACCGTCTCTCCAACCTTAACTCTAACCCTCACCCTGTCACTAACCCTGTCCCTAAACCTAAACTTAAGCATCAGACAAAACCTAAACTTAATATAACCCTAACAGTAACCCTAACCATGTCCCAAACCCTAATCCTGTCCCTAACACTAACCCTAACCCTAACCCTAACCCTAAACCCTAACTCTAACCCTAACCCTAACCTAACCCTAACCCTAACCCTAACACTGTCGCTAAACCTAACTCTGACCCTTACCGTCTCTCTATCTTTAACTCTAACCCTCACCCTGTAACTAACCCTGTCCCTAAACCTAACCTTAACCATCAGCCAAAACCTAAACTTAACTATAACCCTAACACTAAACCTAACCATGTCTCAAACCCGAAACGTGTACCTAACCCTAACGCTAACCTTAACCCTAACACTAAACCCGAAACCCTAACACTAACCCTAACCCTAAACCTAAACCCTAAACCCAAACCCTAACCCTAACGCTAACCCTAACCATGAACACTAAACCCTAAACCTAACCCTAACCCTAACCCTAACCCTAAAGCCTAAACCCTAACACTAACCCTAACCCTAAAGCCTAAACCCTAACTCTAACCCTAACCCTAACCCTAAACCCTAAACCCTAACCTTAACCCTAACCCTAAACCTAAACCGTAACCCTAACCCTAAACCTATCCCTAAAACCTAACCCTACCCTAACCCTAACCCTAACTCTAACCCTAACCCTAACCCTAACCCTATCCCTAAAACCTAACCCTAACCCTAACCCTAACTCTAACCCTAACCCTAACCCTAACCCTATCCCTAAACCCAAACTCTAAAATGTAAACACTAACCCTCCCCTATTCCTAACCCTAACCCTAACCCTAAACCCTAAACCCTAATCTTAACCCTAACCCTAAACCTAAACCGTAACCCTAACCCTAACCCTATGCCTAAAACCTAACCCTAACCCTAACCCTAACCCTAACCCTAACCTAACCCTAACCGTAACCCTAACACTCGCTAAACCTAACTCTGACCCTTACCGTCTCTCTATCTTTAACTCTAACCCTCACCCTGTAACTAACCCTGTCCCTAAACCTAACATTAACCATCAGCCAAAACCTAAACTTAACTATAACCCTAACACTAAACCTAACCATGTCTCAAACCCGAAACGTGTACCTAACCCTAACCCTAACCTTAACCCTAACACTAAACCCGAAACCCTAACACTAACCCTAACCCTAAACCTAAACCCTAAACCCAAACCCTAACCCTAACGCTAACCCTAACCATAAACACTAAACCCTAAACCTAACCCTAACCCTAACCCTAACCCTAAACCCTAAACCCTAACACTAACCCTAACCCTAAAGCCTAAACCCTAACTCTAACCCTAACCCTAACCCTAAACCCTAAACCCTAACATTAACCCTAACCCTAAACCTAAACCGTAACCCTAACCCTAACCCTATCCCTAAAACCTAACCCTAACCCTAACCCTAACCCTAACCCTAACCCTAACTCTAACCCTAACCCTAACCCTAACCCTAAACCCTAAACCCTAACACTAACCCTAACCCTAAAGCCTAAACTCTAACTCTAACCCTAACCCTAACCCTAAACCCTTAACACTAACATTAACCCTAACCCTAACCCTAAACCCTAAACCCTAACCCTAACCCTATCCATAAAACCTAACCCTAACCCTAACCCTAACCCTAACCCTAAATCTAACCCTAACCCTAACCCTAACCCTATCCCTAAACCCTAACCCTAAAATGTAAACACTAACCCTCCCCTATTCCTAACCCTAACCCTAACCCTAACCCTAAACCCTAACCTAACCTTATCCCTAACCCTAACACTGTCGCTAAACCTAACTCTGACGCTTACCGTCTCTCCAACCTTAACTCTAACCCTCACCCTGTCACTAAACCTGTCCCTAAACCTAAACTTAAGCATCAGACAAAACCTAAACTTAATATTACCCTAACAGTAAACCTAACCATGTCCCAAACCCTAATCCTGTCCCTAACCCTAACCCTAACCCTAACACTAACACTAACCCTAAACCCTAAACCCTAACCTTAACCCTAACCCTAAACCTAAACCGTAACCCTAACCCTAACCCTATCCCTAAAACCTAACCCTAACCCTAACACTAACTCTAACCCTAACCCTAACACTAACCCTATCCCTAAACCCTAACCCTAAAATTTAACACTAACCCTCCCCTATTCCTAACCCTAACCCTAACCCTAACCCTAAACCCTAACCTAACCTGATCCCTAACCCTAACACTGTCGCTAAACCTAACTCTGACCGTTACCGTCTCTCCAAACTTAACTCTAACCCTCACCCTGTCACTAACCCTGTCCCTAAACCTAAACTTAAGCATCAGACAAAACCTAAACTTAATATAACCCTAACAGTAAACCTAACAATGTCCCAAACCCTAATCCTGTCCCTAACCCTTAAACTAATTCTAACCCTAACCCTAACCCTAACCCTAAACCCTAAACCCTAACCTTAATCCTAAACCTAAACCTAAACCGTAACCCTAACCCTAACCCTATCCCTAAAACCTAACCCTAACCCTAACCCTAAACCTAACCCTAACCTAACCCTAACCCTAACCCTAACCCTAAACCCTAAACCCTAACCTTAACCGTAACCCTAAACCTAAACCGTAACCCTAACCCTAACCCTAACCCTAACCCTAACTCTAAACCTAACCCTAACCCTAACCCTATCCCTAAACCCTAACCCTAAAATGTAAACACTAACCCTCCCCTATTCCTAACCCTAACCCTAACCCTAACACTAAACCCTAACCTAACCTGATCCCTAACCCTAACACTGTCGCTAAACCTAACTCTGACCCTTACCGTCTCTCCAACCTTAACTCTAACCCTCACCCTGTCACTAACCCTGTCCCTAAACCTAAACTTAAGCATCAGACAAAACCTAAACTTAATTTAACCCTAACAGTAACCCTAACCATGTCCCAAACCTTAATCCTGTCCCTAACCCTAAACCTAATGCTAACCCTAACCCTAACCCTAACCCTAAACCCTAAACCCTAACCTTAACCCTAACCCTAAACCTAAACCGTAACCCTAACACTAACCCTATCCCTAAAACCTAACCCTAACCCTAACCCTAACCCTAACCCTAACCGTAACCCTAACCTTAACCCTAACACTAAACCCGAAACCCTAACACTAACCCTAACCCTAAACCTAAACCCTAAACCCAAACCCTAACCCTAACGCTAACCGTAACCATAAACACTAAATCCTAAACCTAACCCTAACCCTAACCCTAACCCTAAACCCTAAACCCTAACACTAACCCTAACCCTAAAGCCTAAACCCTAACTCTAACCCTAACCCTAACCCTAAACCCTAAACCCTAACCTTAACCCTAACCCTAAACCTAAACCGTAACCGTAACCCTAACCCTAACCCTAACCCTAACTCTAACCCTAACCCTAACCCTAACCCTATCCCTAAACCCTAACCCTAAAATGTAAACACTAACCCTCCCCTTTTCCTAACCCTAACCCTAACCCTAACCCTAAACCCTAACCTAACCTGATCCCTAACCCTAACACTGTCGCTAAACCTAACTCTGACCCTTACCGTCTCTCCAACCTTAACTCTAACCCTCACCCTGTCACTAACCCTGTCCCTAAAGCTAAACTTAAGCATCAGACAAAACCTAAACTGAATATAACCCTAACAGTAACCCTAACCATGTCCCAAACCCTAATCCTGTCCCTAACACTAACCCTAACCCTAACCCTAACCCTAAACCCTAACTCTAACCCTAACCCTAACCTAACCCTAACCCTAACCCTAACACTGTCGCTAAACCTAACTCTGACCCTTACCGTCTCTCTATCTTTAACTCTAACCCTCACCCTGTAACTAACCCTGTCCCTAAACCTAACCTTAACCATCAGCCAAAACCTAAACTTAACTATAACCCTAACACTAAACCTAACCATGTCTCAAACCCGAAACGTGTACCTAACCCTAACCCTAACCTTAACCCTAACACTAAACCCGAAACCCTAACACTAACCCTAACCCTAAACCTAAACCCTAAACCCAAACCCTAACCCTAACGCTAACCCTAACCATGAACACTAAACCCTAAACCTAACCCTAACCCTAACCCTAACCCTAAAGCCTAAACCCTAACACTAACCCTAACCCTAAAGCCTAAACCCTAACTCTAACCCTAACCCTAACCCTAAACCCTAAACCCTAACCTTAACCCTAACCCTAAACCTAAACCGTAACCCTAACCCTAAACCTATCCCTAAAACCTAACCCTACCCTAACCCTAACCCTAACTCTAACCCTAACCCTAACCCTAACCTTTTCCCTAAACCCTAACCCTAAAATGTAAACACTAACCCTCCCCTATTCCTAACCCTAACCCTAACCCTAACCCTAAACCCTAACCTAACCTGATCCCTAACCCTAACACTGTCGCTAAACCTAACTCTGACCCTTACCGTCTCTCCAACCTTAACTCTAACCCTCACCCTGTCACTAAGCCTGTCCCTAAACCTAAACTTAAGCATCAGGCAAAACCTAAACTTAATATTACCCTAACAGTAAACCTAACCATGTCCCAAACCCTAATCCTGTCCCTAACCCTAACCCTAACCCTAACCCTAACACTAACCCTAACCCTAAACCTAAACACTAAACCCAAATCCTAACCCTAACGCTAACCCTAACCATAAACACTAAACCCTAACCCTAACCCTAACCCTAACCCTAACCCTAACCCTAAACCCTAAACCCTAACACTAACACTAACCCTAAAGCCTAAACCCTAACTCTAACCCTAACCCTAACCCTAAACCCTAAACCCTAACCTTAACCCTAACCCTAAACCTAAACCGTAACCCTAACCCTAACCCTATCCCTAAAACCTAAACCTAACCCTAACACTAACTCTAACCCTAACCCTAACACTAACCCTATCCCTAAACCCTAACCCTAAAATTTAACACTAACCCTCCCCTATTCCTAACCCTAACCCTAACCCTAACCCTAAACCCTAACCTAACCTGATCCCTAACCCTAACACTGTCGCTAAACCTAACTCTGACCGTTACCGTCTCTCCAAACTTAACTCTAACCCTCACCCTGTCACTAACCCTGTCCCTAAACCTAAACTTAAGCATCAGACAAAACCTAAACTTAATATAACCCTAACAGTAAACCTAACAATGTCCCAAACCCTAATCCTGTCCCTAACCCTTAAACTAATTCTAACCCTAACCCTAACCCTAACCCTAAACCCTAAACCCTAACCTTAATCCTAACCCTAAACCTAAACCGTAACCCTAACCCTAACCCGATCCCTAAAACCTAACCCTAACCCTAACCCTAAGCCTAACCCTAACCTAACCCTAACCCTAACCCTAACCCTAAACACTAAACCCTAACCTTAACCCTAACCCTAAACCTAAACCGTAACCCTAACCCTAACCCTAACCCTAACCCTAACTCTAAACCTAACCCTAACCCTAACCCTATCCCTAAACCCTAACCCTAAAATGTAAACACTAACCCTCCCCTATTCCTAACCCTAACCCTAACCCTATGCCTAAAACCTAACCCTAACCCTAACCCTAACCCTAACCCTAACCTAACCCTAACCGTAACCCTAACACTCGCTAAACCTAACTCTGACCCTTACCGTCTCTCTATCTTTAACTCTAACCCTCACCCTGTAACTAACCCTGTCCCTAAACCTAACATTAACCATCAGCCAAAACCTAAACTTAACTATAACCCTAACACTAAACCTAACCATGTCTCAAACCCGAAACGTGTACCTAACCCTAACCCTAACCTTAACCCTAACACTAAACCCGAAACCCTAACACTAACCCTAACCCTAAACCTAAACCCTAAACCCAAACCCTAACCCTAACGCTAACCCTAACCATAAACACTAAACCCTAAACCTAACCCTAACCCTAACCCTAACCCTAAACCCTAAACCCTAACACTAACCCTAACCCTAAAGCCTAAACCCTAACTCTAACCCTAACCCTAACCCTAAACCCTAAACCCTAACATTAACCCTAACCCTAAACCTAAACCGTAACCCTAACCCTAACCCTATCCCTAAAACCTAACCCTAACCCTAACCCTAACCCTAACCCTAACCCTAACTCTAACCCTAACCCTAACCCTAACCCTAAACCCTAAACCCTAACACTAACCCTAACCCTAAAGCCTAAACTCTAACTCTAACCCTAACCCTAACCCTAAACCCTTAACACTAACATTAACCCTAACCCTAACCCTAAACCCTAAACCCTAACCCTAACCCTATCCATAAAACCTAAACCTAACCCTAACCCTAACCCTAACCCTAAATCTAACCCTAACCCTAACCCTAACCCTATCCCTAAACCCTAACCCTAAAATGTAAACACTAACCCTCCCCTATTCCTAACCCTAACCCTAACCCTAACCCTAAACCCTAACCTAACCTTATCCCTAACCCTAACACTGTCGCTAAACCTAACTCTGACGCTTACCGTCTCTCCAACCTTAACTCTAACCCTCACCCTGTCACTAAACCTGTCCCTAAACCTAAACTTAAGCATCAGACAAAACCTAAACTTAATATTACCCTAACAGTAAACCTAACCATGTCCCAAACCCTAATCCTGTCCCTAACCCTAACCCTAACCCTAACCCTAACACTAACCCTAAACCCTAAACCCTAACCTTAACCCTAACCCTAAACCTAAACCGTAACCCTAACCCTAACCCTATCCCTAAAACCTAACCCTAACCCTAACACTAACTCTAACCCTAACCCTAACACTAACCCTATCCCTAAACCCTAACCCTAAAATTTAACACTAACCCTCCCCTATTCCTAACCCTAACCCTAACCCTAACCCTAAACCCTAACCTAACCTGATCCCTAACCCTAACACTGTCGGTAAACCTAACTCTGACCGTTACCGTCTCTCCAAGCTTAACTCTAACCCTCACCCTGTCACTAACCCTGTCCCTAAACCTAAACTTAAGCATCAGACAAAACCTAAACTTAATATAACCCTAACAGTAAACCTAACAATGTCCCAAACCCTAATCCTGTCCCTAACCCTTAAACTAATTCTAACCCTAACCCTAACCCTAACCCTAAACCCTAAACCCTAACCTTAATCCTAAACCTAAACCTAAACCGTAACCCTAACCCTAACCCTATCCCTAAAACCTAACCCTAACCCTAACCCTAACCCTAACCCTAACCTAACCCTAACCCTAACCCTAACCCTAAACCCTAAACCCTAACCTTAACCGTAACCCTAAACCTAAACCGTAACCCTAACCCTAACCCTAACCCTAACCCTAACTCTAAACCTAACCCTAACCCTAACCCTATCCCTAAACCCTAACCCTAAAATGTAAACACTAACCCTCCCCTATTCCTAACCCTAACCCTAACCCTAACACTAAACCCTAACCTAACCTGATCCCTAACCCTAACACTGTCGCTAAACCTAACTCTGACCCTTACCGTCTCTCCAACCTTAACTCTAACCCTCACCCTGTCACTAACCCTGTCCCTAAACCTAAACTTAAGCATCAGACAAAACCTAAACTTAATTTAACCCTAACAGTAACCCTAACCATGTCCCAAACCTTAATCCTGTCCCTAACCCTAAACCTAATGCTAACCCTAACCCTAACCCTAACCCTAAACCCTAAACCCTAACCTTAACCCTAACCCTAAACCTAAACCGTAACCCTAACACTAACCCTATCCCTAAAACCTAACCCTAACCCTAACCCTAACCCTAACCCTAACCCTAACCTTAACCCTAACACTAAACCCGAAACCCTAACACTAACCCTAACCCTAAACCTAAACCCTAAACCCAAACCCTAACCCTAACGCTAACCGTAACCATAAACACTAAATCCTAAACCTAACCCTAACCCTAACCCTAACCCTAAACCCTAAACCCTAACACTAACCCTAACCCTAAAGCCTAAACCCTAACTCTAACCCTAACCCTAACCCTAAACCCTAAACCCTAACCTTAACCCTAACCCTAAACCTAAACCGTAACCGTAACCCTAACCCTAACCCTAACCCTAACTCTAACCCTAACCCTAACCCTAACCCTATCCCTAAACCCTAACCCTAAAATGTAAACACTAACCCTCCCCTTTTCCTAACCCTAACCCTAACCCTAACCCTAAACCCTAACCTAACCTGATCCCTAACACTAACACTGTCGCTAAACCTAACTCTGACCCTTACCGTCTCTCCAACCTTAACTCTAACCCTCACCCTGTCACTAACCCTGTCCCTAAACCTAAACTTAAGCATCAGACAAAACCTAAACTTAATATAACCCTAACAGTAACCCTAACCATGTCCCAAACCCTAATCCTGTCCCTAACACTAACCCTAACCCTAACCCTAACCCTAAACCCTAACTCTAACCCTAACCCTAACCTAACCCTAACCCTAACCCTAACACTGTCGCTAAACCTAACTCTGACCCTTACCGTCTCTCTATCTTTAACTCTAACCCTCACCCTGTAACTAACCCTGTCCCTAAACCTAACCTTAACCATCAGCCAAAACCTAAACTTAACTATAACCCTAACACTAAACCTAACCATGTCTCAAACCCGAAACGTGTACCTAACCCTAACCCTAACCTTAACCCTAACACTAAACCCGAAACCCTAACACTAACCCTAACCCTAAACCTAAACCCTAAACCCAAACCCTAACCCTAACGCTAACCCTAACCATGAACACTAAACCCTAAACCTAACCCTAACCCTAACCCTAACCCTAAAGCCTAAACCCTAACACTAACCCTAACCCTAAAGCCTAAACCCTAACTCTAACCCTAACCCTAACCCTAAACCCTAAACCCTAACCTTAACCCTAACCCTAAACCTAAACCGTAACCCTAACCCTAAACCTATCCCTAAAACCTAACCCTACCCTAACCCTAACCCTAACTCTAACCCTAACCCTAACCCTAACCTTTTCCCTAAACCCTAACCCTAAAATGTAAACACTAACCCTCCCCTATTCCTAACCCTAACCCTAACCCTAACCCTAAACCCTAACCTAACCTGATCCCTAACCCTAACACTGTCGCTAAACCTAACTCTGACCCTTACCGTCTCTCCAACCTTAACTCTAACCCTCACCCTGTCACTAAGCCTGTCCCTAAACCTAAACTTAAGCATCAGGCAAAACCTAAACTTAATATTACCCTAACAGTAAACCTAACCATGTCCCAAACCCTAATCCTGTCCCTAACCCTAACCCTAACCCTAACCCTAACACTAACCCTAACCCTAAACCTAAACACTAAACCCAAATCCTAACCCTAACGCTAACCCTAAACATAAACACTAAACCCTAACCCTAACCCTAACCCTAACCCTAACCCTAAACCCTAAACCCTAACACTAACACTAACCCTAAAGCCTAAACCCTAACTCTAACCCTAACCCTAACCCTAAACCCTAAACCCTAACCTTAACCCTAACCCTAAACCTAAACCGTAACCCTAACCCTAACCCTATCCCTAAAACCTAACCCTAACCCTAACACTAACTCTAACCCTAACCCTAACACTAACCCTATCCCTAAACCCTAACCCTAAAATTTAACACTAACCCTCCCCTATTCCTAACCCTAACCCTAACCCTAACCCTAAACCCTAACCTAACCTGATCCCTAACCCTAACACTGTCGCTAAACCTAACTCTGACCGTTACCGTCTCTCCAAACTTAACTCTAACCCTCACCCTGTCACTAACCCTGTACCTAAACCTAAACTTAAGCATCAGACAAAACCTAAACTTAATATAACCCTAACAGTAAACCTAACAATGTCCCAAACCCTAATCCTGTCCCTAACCCTTAAACTAATTCTAACCCTAACCCTAACCCTAACCCTAAACCCTAAACCCTAACCTTAACCCTAACCCTAAACCTAAACCGTAACCCTAACCCTAAACCTATCCCTAAAACCTAACCCTACCCTAACCCTAACCCTAACTCTAACCCTAACCCTAACCCTAACCTTTTCCCTAAACCCTAACCCTAAAATGTAAACACTAACCCTCCCCTATTCCTAACCCTAACCCTAACCCTAACCCTAAACCCTAACCTAACCTGATCCCTAACCCTAACACTGTCGCTAAACCTAACTCTGACCCTTACCGTCTCTCCAACCTTAACTCTAACCCTCACCCTGTCACTAAGCCTGTCCCTAAACCTAAACTTAAGCATCAGGCAAAACCTAAACTTAATATTACCCTAACAGTAAACCTAACCATGTCCCAAACCCTAATCCTGTCCCTAACCCTAACCCTAACCCTAACCCTAACACTAACCCTAACCCTAAACCTAAACACTAAACCCAAATCCTAACCCTAACGCTAACCCTAACCATAAACACTAAACCCTAACCCTAACCCTAACCCTAACCCTAACCCTAACCCTAAACCCTAAACCCTAACACTAACACTAACCCTAAAGCCTAAACCCTAACTCTAACCCTAACCCTAACCCTAAACCCTAAACCCTAACCTTAACCCTAACCCTAAACCTAAACCGTAACCCTAACCCTAACCCTATCCCTAAAACCTAAACCTAACCCTAACACTAACTCTAACCCTAACCCTAACACTAACCCTATCCCTAAACCCTAACCCTAAAATTTAACACTAACCCTCCCCTATTCCTAACCCTAACCCTAACCCTAACCCTAAACCCTAACCTAACCTGATCCCTAACCCTAACACTGTCGCTAAACCTAACTCTGACCGTTACCGTCTCTCCAAACTTAACTCTAACCCTCACCCTGTCACTAACCCTGTCCCTAAACCTAAACTTAAGCATCAGACAAAACCTAAACTTAATATAACCCTAACAGTAAACCTAACAATGTCCCAAACCCTAATCCTGTCCCTAACCCTTAAACTAATTCTAACCCTAACCCTAACCCTAACCCTAAACCCTAAACCCTAACCTTAATCCTAACCCTAAACCTAAACCGTAACCCTAACCCTAACCCGATCCCTAAAACCTAACCCTAACCCTAACCCTAAGCCTAACCCTAACCTAACCCTAACCCTAACCCTAACCCTAAACACTAAACCCTAACCTTAACCCTAACCCTAAACCTAAACCGTAACCCTAACCCTAACCCTAACCCTAACCCTAACTCTAAACCTAACCCTAACCCTAACCCTATCCCTAAACCCTAACCCTAAAATGTAAACACTAACCCTCCCCTATTCCTAACCCTAACCCTAACCCTATGCCTAAAACCTAACCCTAACCCTAACCCTAACCCTAACCCTAACCTAACCCTAACCGTAACCCTAACACTCGCTAAACCTAACTCTGACCCTTACCGTCTCTCTATCTTTAACTCTAACCCTCACCCTGTAACTAACCCTGTCCCTAAACCTAACATTAACCATCAGCCAAAACCTAAACTTAACTATAACCCTAACACTAAACCTAACCATGTCTCAAACCCGAAACGTGTACCTAACCCTAACCCTAACCTTAACCCTAACACTAAACCCGAAACCCTAACACTAACCCTAACCCTAAACCTAAACCCTAAACCCAAACCCTAACCCTAACGCTAACCCTAACCATAAACACTAAACCCTAAACCTAACCCTAACCCTAACCCTAACCCTAAACCCTAAACCCTAACACTAACCCTAACCCTAAAGCCTAAACCCTAACTCTAACCCTAACCCTAACCCTAAACCCTAAACCCTAACATTAACCCTAACCCTAAACCTAAACCGTAACCCTAACCCTAACCCTATCCCTAAAACCTAACCCTAACCCTAACCTAACCTGATCCCTAACCCTAACACTGTCGCTAAACCTAACTCTGACCGTTACCGTCTCTCCAAACTTAACTCTAACCCTCACCCTGTCACTAACCCTGTACCTAAACCTAAACTTAAGCATCAGACAAAACCTAAACTTAATATAACCCTAACAGTAAACCTAACAATGTCCCAAACCCTAATCCTGTCCCTAACCCTTAAACTAATTCTAACCCTAACCCTAACCCTAACCCTAAACCCTAAACCCTAACCTTAACCCTAACCCTAAACCTAAACCGTAACCCTAACCCTAAACCTATCCCTAAAACCTAACCCTACCCTAACCCTAACCCTAACTCTAACCCTAACCCTAACCCTAACCTTTTCCCTAAACCCTAACCCTAAAATGTAAACACTAACCCTCCCCTATTCCTAACCCTAACCCTAACCCTAACCCTAAACCCTAACCTAACCTGATCCCTAACCCTAACACTGTCGCTAAACCTAACTCTGACCCTTACCGTCTCTCCAACCTTAACTCTAACCCTCACCCTGTCACTAAGCCTGTCCCTAAACCTAAACTTAAGCATCAGGCAAAACCTAAACTTAATATTACCCTAACAGTAAACCTAACCATGTCCCAAACCCTAATCCTGTCCCTAACCCTAACCCTAACCCTAACCCTAACACTAACCCTAACCCTAAACCTAAACACTAAACCCAAATCCTAACCCTAACGCTAACCCTAACCATAAACACTAAACCCTAACCCTAACCCTAACCCTAACCCTAACCCTAACCCTAAACCCTAAACCCTAACACTAACACTAACCCTAAAGCCTAAACCCTAACTCTAACCCTAACCCTAACCCTAAACCCTAAACCCTAACCTTAACCCTAACCCTAAACCTAAACCGTAACCCTAACCCTAACCCTATCCCTAAAACCTAAACCTAACCCTAACACTAACTCTAACCCTAACCCTAACACTAACCCTATCCCTAAACCCTAACCCTAAAATTTAACACTAACCCTCCCCTATTCCTAACCCTAACCCTAACCCTAACCCTAAACCCTAACCTAACCTGATCCCTAACCCTAACACTGTCGCTAAACCTAACTCTGACCGTTACCGTCTCTCCAAACTTAACTCTAACCCTCACCCTGTCACTAACCCTGTCCCTAAACCTAAACTTAAGCATCAGACAAAACCTAAACTTAATATAACCCTAACAGTAAACCTAACAATGTCCCAAACCCTAATCCTGTCCCTAACCCTTAAACTAATTCTAACCCTAACCCTAACCCTAACCCTAAACCCTAAACCCTAACCTTAATCCTAACCCTAAACCTAAACCGTAACCCTAACCCTAACCCGATCCCTAAAACCTAACCCTAACCCTAACCCTAAGCCTAACCCTAACCTAACCCTAACCCTAACCCTAACCCTAAACACTAAACCCTAACCTTAACCCTAACCCTAAACCTAAACCGTAACCCTAACCCTAACCCTAACCCTAACCCTAACTCTAAACCTAACCCTAACCCTAACCCTATCCCTAAACCCTAACCCTAAAATGTAAACACTAACCCTCCCCTATTCCTAACCCTAACCCTAACCCTATGCCTAAAACCTAACCCTAACCCTAACCCTAACCCTAACCCTAACCTAACCCTAACCGTAACCCTAACACTCGCTAAACCTAACTCTGACCCTTACCGTCTCTCTATCTTTAACTCTAACCCTCACCCTGTAACTAACCCTGTCCCTAAACCTAACATTAACCATCAGCCAAAACCTAAACTTAACTATAACCCTAACACTAAACCTAACCATGTCTCAAACCCGAAACGTGTACCTAACCCTAACCCTAACCTTAACCCTAACACTAAACCCGAAACCCTAACACTAACCCTAACCCTAAACCTAAACCCTAAACCCAAACCCTAACCCTAACGCTAACCCTAACCATAAACACTAAACCCTAAACCTAACCCTAACCCTAACCCTAACCCTAAACCCTAAACCCTAACACTAACCCTAACCCTAAAGCCTAAACCCTAACTCTAACCCTAACCCTAACCCTAAACCCTAAACCCTAACATTAACCCTAACCCTAAACCTAAACCGTAACCCTAACCCTAACCCTATCCCTAAAACCTAACCCTAACCCTAACCCTAACCCTAACCCTAACCCTAACTCTAACCCTAACCCTAACCCTAACCCTAAACCCTAAACCCTAACACTAACCCTAACCCTAAAGCCTAAACTCTAACTCTAACCCTAACCCTAACCCTAAACCCTTAACACTAACATTAACCCTAACCCTAACCCTAAACCCTAAACCCTAACCCTAACCCTATCCATAAAACCTAAACCTAACCCTAACCCTAACCCTAACCCTAAATCTAACCCTAACCCTAACCCTAACCCTATCCCTAAACCCTAACCCTAAAATGTAAACACTAACCCTCCCCTATTCCTAACCCTAACCCTAACCCTAACCCTAAACCCTAACCTAACCTTATCCCTAACCCTAACACTGTCGCTAAACCTAACTCTGACGCTTACCGTCTCTCCAACCTTAACTCTAACCCTCACCCTGTCACTAAACCTGTCCCTAAACCTAAACTTAAGCATCAGACAAAACCTAAACTTAATATTACCCTAACAGTAAACCTAACCATGTCCCAAACCCTAATCCTGTCCCTAACCCTAACCCTAACCCTAACCCTAACACTAACCCTAAACCCTAAACCCTAACCTTAACCCTAACCCTAAACCTAAACCGTAACCCTAACCCTAACCCTATCCCTAAAACCTAACCCTAACCCTAACACTAACTCTAACCCTAACCCTAACACTAACCCTATCCCTAAACCCTAACCCTAAAATTTAACACTAACCCTCCCCTATTCCTAACCCTAACCCTAACCCTAACCCTAAACCCTAACCTAACCTGATCCCTAACCCTAACACTGTCGGTAAACCTAACTCTGACCGTTACCGTCTCTCCAAGCTTAACTCTAACCCTCACCCTGTCACTAACCCTGTCCCTAAACCTAAACTTAAGCATCAGACAAAACCTAAACTTAATATAACCCTAACAGTAAACCTAACAATGTCCCAAACCCTAATCCTGTCCCTAACCCTTAAACTAATTCTAACCCTAACCCTAACCCTAACCCTAAACCCTAAACCCTAACCTTAATCCTAAACCTAAACCTAAACCGTAACCCTAACCCTAACCCTATCCCTAAAACCTAACCCTAACCCTAACCCTAACCCTAACCCTAACCTAACCCTAACCCTAACCCTAACCCTAAACCCTAAACCCTAACCTTAACCGTAACCCTAAACCTAAACCGTAACCCTAACCCTAACCCTAACCCTAACCCTAACTCTAAACCTAACCCTAACCCTAACCCTATCCCTAAACCCTAACCCTAAAATGTAAACACTAACCCTCCCCTATTCCTAACCCTAACCCTAACCCTAACACTAAACCCTAACCTAACCTGATCCCTAACCCTAACACTGTCGCTAAACCTAACTCTGACCCTTACCGTCTCTCCAACCTTAACTCTAACCCTCACCCTGTCACTAACCCTGTCCCTAAACCTAAACTTAAGCATCAGACAAAACCTAAACTTAATTTAACCCTAACAGTAACCCTAACCATGTCCCAAACCTTAATCCTGTCCCTAACCCTAAACCTAATGCTAACCCTAACCCTAACCCTAACCCTAAACCCTAAACCCTAACCTTAACCCTAACCCTAAACCTAAACCGTAACCCTAACACTAACCCTATCCCTAAAACCTAACCCTAACCCTAACCCTAACCCTAACCCTAACCCTAACCTTAACCCTAACACTAAACCCGAAACCCTAACACTAACCCTAACCCTAAACCTAAACCCTAAACCCAAACCCTAACCCTAACGCTAACCGTAACCATAAACACTAAATCCTAAACCTAACCCTAACCCTAACCCTAACCCTAAACCCTAAACCCTAACACTAACCCTAACCCTAAAGCCTAAACCCTAACTCTAACCCTAACCCTAACCCTAAACCCTAAACCCTAACCTTAACCCTAACCCTAAACCTAAACCGTAACCGTAACCCTAACCCTAACCCTAACCCTAACTCTAACCCTAACCCTAACCCTAACCCTATCCCTAAACCCTAACCCTAAAATGTAAACACTAACCCTCCCCTTTTCCTAACCCTAACCCTAACCCTAACCCTAAACCCTAACCTAACCTGATCCCTAACACTAACACTGTCGCTAAACCTAACTCTGACCCTTACCGTCTCTCCAACCTTAACTCTAACCCTCACCCTGTCACTAACCCTGTCCCTAAACCTAAACTTAAGCATCAGACAAAACCTAAACTTAATATAACCCTAACAGTAACCCTAACCATGTCCCAAACCCTAATCCTGTCCCTAACACTAACCCTAACCCTAACCCTAACCCTAAACCCTAACTCTAACCCTAACCCTAACCTAACCCTAACCCTAACCCTAACACTGTCGCTAAACCTAACTCTGACCCTTACCGTCTCTCTATCTTTAACTCTAACCCTCACCCTGTAACTAACCCTGTCCCTAAACCTAACCTTAACCATCAGCCAAAACCTAAACTTAACTATAACCCTAACACTAAACCTAACCATGTCTCAAACCCGAAACGTGTACCTAACCCTAACCCTAACCTTAACCCTAACACTAAACCCGAAACCCTAACACTAACCCTAACCCTAAACCTAAACCCTAAACCCAAACCCTAACCCTAACGCTAACCCTAACCATGAACACTAAACCCTAAACCTAACCCTAACCCTAACCCTAACCCTAAAGCCTAAACCCTAACACTAACCCTAACCCTAAAGCCTAAACCCTAACTCTAACCCTAACCCTAACCCTAAACCCTAAACCCTAACCTTAACCCTAACCCTAAACCTAAACCGTAACCCTAACCCTAAACCTATCCCTAAAACCTAACCCTACCCTAACCCTAACCCTAACTCTAACCCTAACCCTAACCCTAACCTTTTCCCTAAACCCTAACCCTAAAATGTAAACACTAACCCTCCCCTATTCCTAACCCTAACCCTAACCCTAACCCTAAACCCTAACCTAACCTGATCCCTAACCCTAACACTGTCGCTAAACCTAACTCTGACCCTTACCGTCTCTCCAACCTTAACTCTAACCCTCACCCTGTCACTAAGCCTGTCCCTAAACCTAAACTTAAGCATCAGGCAAAACCTAAACTTAATATTACCCTAACAGTAAACCTAACCATGTCCCAAACCCTAATCCTGTCCCTAACCCTAACCCTAACCCTAACCCTAACACTAACCCTAACCCTAAACCTAAACACTAAACCCAAATCCTAACCCTAACGCTAACCCTAAACATAAACACTAAACCCTAACCCTAACCCTAACCCTAACCCTAACCCTAAACCCTAAACCCTAACACTAACACTAACCCTAAAGCCTAAACCCTAACTCTAACCCTAACCCTAACCCTAAACCCTAAACCCTAACCTTAACCCTAACCCTAAACCTAAACCGTAACCCTAACCCTAACCCTATCCCTAAAACCTAACCCTAACCCTAACACTAACTCTAACCCTAACCCTAACACTAACCCTATCCCTAAACCCTAACCCTAAAATTTAACACTAACCCTCCCCTATTCCTAACCCTAACCCTAACCCTAACCCTAAACCCTAACCTAACCTGATCCCTAACCCTAACACTGTCGCTAAACCTAACTCTGACCGTTACCGTCTCTCCAAACTTAACTCTAACCCTCACCCTGTCACTAACCCTGTACCTAAACCTAAACTTAAGCATCAGACAAAACCTAAACTTAATATAACCCTAACAGTAAACCTAACAATGTCCCAAACCCTAATCCTGTCCCTAACCCTTAAACTAATTCTAACCCTAACCCTAACCCTAACCCTAAACCCTAAACCCTAACCTTAATCCTAACCCTAAACCTAAACCGTAACCCTAACCCTAACCCGATCCCTAAAACCTAACCCTAACCCTAACCCTAACCCTAACCCTAACCTAACCCTAACCCTAACCCTAACCCTAAACACTAAACCCTAACCTTAACCCTATCCCTAAACCTAAACCGTAAACCTAACCCTAACCCTAACCCTAACCCTAACTCTAAACCTAACCCTAACCCTAACCCTATCCCTAAACCCTAACCCTAAAATGTAAACACTAACCCTCCCCTATTTCTAACCCTAACCCTAACACTAACACTAAACCCTAACCTAACCTGATCCCTAACCCTAACACTGTCGCTAAACCTAACTCTGACCCTTACCGTCTCTCCAACCTTAACTCTAACCCTCACCCTGTCACTAACCCTGTCCCTAAACCTAAACTTAAGCATCAGACAAAACCTAAACTTAATATAACCCTAACAGTAACCCTAACCATGTCCCAAACCTTAATCCTGTCCCTAACCCTAAACCTAATGCTAACCCTAACCCTAACCCTAAACCCTAAACCCTAACCTTAACCCTAACCCTAAACCTAAACCGTAACCCTAACACTAACCCTATCCCTAAAACCTAACCCTAACCCTAACCCTAACCCTAACCCTAACCCTAACCTTAACCCTAACACTAAACCCGAAACCCTAACACTAACCCTAACCCTAAACCTAAACCCTAAACCCAAACCCTAACCCTAACGCTAACCGTAACCATAAACACTAAATCCTAAACCTAACCCTAACCCTAACCCTAACCCTAAACCCTAAACCCTAACACTAACCCTAACCCTAAAGCCTAAACCCTAACTCTAACCCTAACCCTAACCCTAAACCCTAAACCCTAACCTTAACCCTAACCCTAAACCTAAACCGTAACCATAACCCTAACCCTAACCCTAACCCTAACTCTAACCCTAACCCTAACCCTAACCCTATCCCTAAACCCTAACCCTAAAATGTAAACACTAACCCTCCCCTATTCCTAACCCTAACCCTAACCCTATCCCTAAAACCTAACCCTAACCCTAACCCTAACCCTAACCCTAACCTAACCCTAACCGTAACCCTAACACTCGCTAAACCTAACTCTGACCCTTACCGTCTCTCTATCTTTAACTCTAACCCTCACCCTGTAACTAACCCTGTCCCTAAACCTAACATTAACCATCAGCCAAAACCTAAACTTAACTATAACCCTAACACTAAACCTAACCATGTCTCAAACCCGAAACGTGTACCTAACCCTAACCCTAACCTTAACCCTAACACTAAACCCGAAACCCTATAACTAACCCTAACCCTAAACCTAAACCCTAAACCCAAACCCTAACCCTAACGCTAACCCTAACCATAAACACTAAACCCTAAACCTAACCCTAACCCTAACCCTAACCCTAAACCCTAAACCCTAACACTAACCCTAACCCTAAAGCCTAAACCCTAACTCTAACCCTAACCCTAACCCTAAACCCTAAACCCTAACATTAACCCTAACCCTAAACCTAAACCGTAACCCTAACCCTAACCCTAACCCTAACACTAACTCTAACCCTAACCCTAACACTAACCCTATCCCTAAACCCTAACCCTAAAATTTAACACTAACCCTCCCCTATTCCTAACCCTAACCTAACCCTAACCCTAACCCTAACACTGTCGCTACACCTAACTCTGACCGTTACCGTCTCTCCAAACTTAACTCTAACCCTCACCCTGTCACTAACCCTGTCCCTAAACCTAAACTTAAGCATCAGACAAAACCTAAACTTAACATAACCCTAACAGTAAACCTAACAATGTCCCAAACCCTAATCCTGTCCCTAACCCTTAAACTAATTCTAACCCTAACCCTAACCCTAACCCTAAACCCTAAACCCTAACCTTAATCCTAAACCTAAACCTAAACCGTAACCCTAACCCTAACCCTATCCCTAAAACCTAACCCTAACCCTAACCCTAACCCTAACCCTAACCTAACCCTAACCCTAACCCTAACCCTAAACCCTAAACCCTAACCTTAACCGTAACCCTAAACCTAAACCGTAACCCTAACCCTAACCCTAACCCTAAGCCTAACTCTAAACCTAACCCTAACCCTAACCCTATCCCTAAACCCTAACCCTAAAATGTAAACACTAACCCTCCCCTATTCCTAACCCTAACCCTAACACTAACACTAAACCCTAACCTAACCTGATCCCTAACCCTAACACTGTCGCTAAACCTAACTCTGACCCTTACCGTCTCTCCAACCTTAACTCTAACCCTCACCCTGTCACTAACCCTGTCCCTAAACCTAAACTTAAGCATCAGACAAAACCTAAACTTAATTTAAC
>CM063089.1:113917279-113924779 GCA_031876335.1 Hipposideros larvatus | reverse complement strand
CTAACCCTGTCCCTAAACCTAAACTTAAGCATCAGACAAAACCTAAACTTAATTTAACCCTAACAGTAACCCTAACCATGTCCCAAACCTTAATCCTGTCCCTAACCCTAAACCTAATGCTAACCCTAACCCTAACCCTAACCCTAAACCCTAAACCCTAACCTTAACCCTAACCCTAAACCTAAACCGTAACCCTAACACTAACCCTATCCCTAAAACCTAACCCTAACCCTAACCCTAACCCTAACCCTAACCCTAAACCTAACCTTAACCCTAACACTAAACCCGAAACCCTAACACTAACCCTAACCCTAAACCTAAACCCTAAACCCAAACCCTAACCCTAACGCTAACCCTAACCCTAAAGCCTAAACCCTAACTCTAACCCTAACCCTAACCCTAAACCCTAAACCCTAACCTTAACCCTAACCCTAAATCTAAACCGTAACCGTAACCCTAACCCTAACCCTAACCCTAACTCTAACCCTAACCCTAACCCTAACCCTATCCCTAAACACTAACCCTAAAATGTAAACACTAACCCTCCCCTTTTCCTAACCCTAACCCTAACCCTAACCCTAAACCCTAACCTAACCTGATCCCTAACCCTAACACTGTCGCTAAACCTAACTCTGACCCTTACCGTCTCTCCAACCTTAACTCTAACCCTCACCCTGTCACTAACCCTGTCCCTAAACCTAAACTTAAGCATCAGACAAAACCTAAACTTAATATAACCCTAACAGTAACCCTAACCATGTCCCAAACCCTAATCCTGTCCCTAACACTAACCCTAACCCTAACCCTAACCCTAAACCCTAACTCTAACCCTAACCCTAACCTAACCCTAACCCTAACCTTAACACTGTCGCTAAACCTAACTCTGACCCTTACCGTCTCTCTATCTTTAACTCTAACCCTCACCCTGTAACTAACCCTGTCCCTAAACCTAACCTTAACCATCAGCCAAAACCTAAACTTAACTATAACCCTAACACTAAACCTAACCATGTCTCAAACCCGAAACGTGTACCTAACCCTAACCCTAACCTTAACCCTAACACTAAACCCGAAACCCTAACACTAACCCTAACCCTAAACCTAAACCCTAAACCCAAACCCTAACCCTAACGCTAACCCTAACCATGAACACTAAACCCTAAACCTAACCCTAACCCTAACCCTAACCCTAAAGCCTAAACCCTAACACTAACCCTAACCCTAAAGCCTAAACCCTAACTGTAACCCTAACCCTAACCCTAAACCCTAAACCCTAACCTTAACCCTAACCCTAAACCTAAACCGTAACCCTAACCCTAAACCTATCCCTAAAACCTAACCCTACCCTAACCCTAACCCTAACTCTAACCCTAACCCTAACCCTAACCTTTTCCCTAAACCCTAACCCTAAAATGTAAACACTAACCCTCCCCTATTCCTAACCCTAACCCTAACCCTAACCCTAAACCCTAACCTAACCTGATCCCTAACCCTAACACTGTCGCTAAACCTAACTCTGACCCTTACCGTCTCTCCAACCTTAACTCTAACCCTCACCCTGTCACTAAGCCTGTCCCTAAACCTAAACTTAAGCATCAGGCAAAACCTAAACTTAATATTACCCTAACAGTAAACCTAACCATGTCCCAAACCCTAATCCTGTCCCTACCCCTAACCCTAACACTAACCCTAACCCTAAACCTAAACACTAAACCCAAACCCTAACCCTAACGCTAACCCTAACCATAAACACTAAACCCTAAACCTAACCCTAACCCTAACCCTAACACTAAACCCTAAACCCCAACACTAACCCTAACCCTAAAGCCTAAACCCTAACACTAACCCTAACCCTAACCCTAAACCCTAAACCCTAACCTTAACCCTAACCCTAAACCCAAACCGTAACCCTAACCCTAACCCTATCCCTAAAACCTAACCCTAACCCTAACCCTAACTCTAACCCTAACCCTAACCCTAACCTTATCCCTAAACCCTAACCCTAAAATGTAAACACTAACCCTCCCCTATTCCTAACCCTAACCCTAACTCTAACCCTAACCCTAACCTAACCTTAACCCTAACCTTAACACTGTCGCTAAACCTAACTCTGTACCTTACCGTCTCTCTAACTTTAACTCTAACCCTCACCCTGTAACTAACCCTGTCCCTAAACCTAACCTTAACCATCAGCCAAAACCTAAACTTAACCATAACCCTAACACTAAACCTAAACATGTCTCAAACCCGAATCGTGTACCTAACACTAACCCTAAACTTAACCCTAACCCGAAACCCGAATCCCTAACCGTAACCCTAACCCTAACCCTAAACCGTAAGCCCTAACTCGAACCCTAACCCTAACCCTAAAGCCTAAATCCTAACTCTAACCCTAACCCTAACCCTAACCCTAACCCTATCCCTAAACCCTAACCCTAAAATGTAAAAACTAACCCTCCCCTATTCCTAACTCTAACCCTAACCCTAACCCTAAACCCTAACCTAACCTGATCCCTAACACTAACACTGTCGCTAAACCTAACTCTGACCATTACCGTCTCTCTAAACTTAACTCTAACCCTCACCCTCTCACTAACCCTGTCCCTAAACCTAACCTTAACCATCAGCCAAAACCAAAATTTAACTATAACCCTACACTAAACCTAACTATTTCCCAAACCCTAATCCTGCCCCTAACCCTAAACCTAACCATAACCATAACCCTAACCCTAAATCCTAAACCCTAACCCTAACCCTAACCCTAAACCCTAACTCTAACCCTAACCCTAACCCTAACACTGTCGCTAAACCTAACTCTGAACCTTACCGTCTCTCTATCTTTAAATCTAACCCTCACCCTGTAACTAACCCTGTCCCTAAACCTAACCTCAACGATCAGCCAAAACCTAAAGTTAACTATAACCCTAACACTAAACCTAACCATGTCTCAAACCCGAAAAGTGTACCTAACCCTAACCCTAACACTAAACTCGAAACCCTAACACTAACCCTAACCCTAAACCTAAACACTAAACCCAAACCCTAACCCTAACGCTAACCCTAACCATAAACACTAAACCCTAAACCTAACCCTAACCCTAACCCTAACCCTAAACCCTAAACCCTAACACTAACCCTAACCCTAAAGCCTAAACCCTAACTCTAACCCTAACCCTAACCCTAAACCCTAAACCCTAACCCTAACCCTATCCCTAAAACCTAACCCTAACCCTAACCCTAACCCTAACCCTAACTCTATCCCTAACCCTAACCCTAACCCTATCCCTAAACCCTAACCCTAAAATGTAAACACTAACCCTCCCCTATTCCTAACCCTAACCCTAACCCTAAACCCTAACCTAACCTGATCCCTAACCCTAACACTGTCGCTAAACCTAACTCTGACGCTTACCGTCTCTCCAACCTTAACTCTAACCCTCACCCTGTCACTAACCCTGTCCCTAAACCTAAACTTAAGCATCAGACAAAACCTAAACTTAATATAACCCTAACAGTAACCCTAACCATGTCCCAAACCCTAATCCTGCCCCTAACCCTAACCCTAACCATAACCATAACCCTAAGCCTAAATCCTAAACCCTAACCCTAACCTAACCCTAACCCTAACCCTAACACTGTCGCTAAACCTAACTCTGTACCATACCGTCTCTCTAACTTTAACTCTAACCCTCACCCTGTAACTAACCCTGTCCCTAAACCTAACCTTAACCATCAGCCAAAACCTAAACTTAACTATAACCCTAACACTAAACCTAACCATGTCTCAAACCCGAAACGTGTACCTAACCCTAACCCTAACCTTAACCCTAACACTAAACCCGAAACCCTAACACTAAACCTAACCTTAAACCTAAACCCTAAACCCAAACCCTAACCCTAACGCTAACCCTAACCCTAAAGCCTAAACCCTAACTCTAACCCTAACCCTAACCCTAAACCCTAAACCCTAACCTTAACCCTAACCCTAAACCTAAACCGTATCCCTAACCCTAAACCTATCCCTAAAACCTAACCCTACCCTAACCCTAACCCTAACTCTAACCCTAACCCTAACCCTAACCCTATCCCTAAACACTAACCCTAAAATGTAAACACTAACCCTCCCCTATTCCTAACCCTAACCCTAACCCTAACACTAAACCCTAACCTAACCTGATCCCTAACCCTAACACTGTCGCTAAACCTAACTCTGACCCTTACCGTCTCTCCAACCTTAACTCTAACCCTCACCCTGTCACTAACCCTGTCCCTAAACCTAAACTTAAGCATCAGGCAAAACCTAAACTTAATATTACCCTAACAGTAAACATAACCATGTCCCAAACCCTAATCCTGTCCCTAACCCTAACCCTAACCCTAACCCTAACCCTAACACTAACCCTAACCCTAAACCTAAACACTAAACCCAAACCCTAACCGTAACGCTAACCCTTACCATAAACACTAAACCCTAACCCTAACCCTAACCCTAACCCTAACACTAAACCCTAAACCCTAACACTAACCCTAACCCTAAAGCCCAAACACTAACTCTAACCCTAACCCTAACCCTAAACCCTAAACACTAATCTTAACCCTAACCCTAAACCTAAACCGTAACCCTAACACTAACCCTATCCCTAAAACCTAACCCTAACCCTAACACTAACTCTAACCCTAACCCTAACCCTAACCCTATCCCTAAACCCTAACCCTAAAATGTAAACACTAACCCTCCCCTATTCCTAACCCTAACCCTAACCCTAACCCTAAACCCTAACCTAACCTGATCCCTAACCCTAACACTGTCGCTAAACCTAACTCTGACCCTTACCGTCTCTCCAACCTTAACTCTAACCCTCACCCTGTCACTAACCCTGTCCCTCAACCTAAACTTAAGCATCAGACAAAACCTAAACTTAATATAACCCTAACAGTAAACCTAACCATGTCCCAAACCCTAATCCTGTCCCTAACCCTAAAACTAATGCTAACCCTAACACTAACCCTAACCCTAAACCCTAAACCCTAACCTTAACCCTAACCCTAAACCTAAACCGTAACCCTAACCCTAACCCTATTCCTAAAACCTAACCCTAACCCTAACCTTAACCCTAACCCTAACCTAACCCTAACCCTAACCCTAACACTGTCGCTAAACCTAACTCTGACCCTTACCGTCTCTCTATCTTTAACTCTAACCCTCACCCTGTAACTAACCCTGTCCCTAAACCTAACCTTAACCATCAGCCAAAACCTAAACTTAACTATAACCCTAACACTAAACCTAACCATGGCTCAAACCCGAAACGTGTACCTAACCCTAACCCTAATCCTAACCCTAACCCTAACCCTAACCCTATCCCTAAAACCTAACCCTAAACCTAACCCTAACCCTAACACTAACCCTAACCCTAACCCTAACCCTATCCCTAAAACCTAAACCTAACCCTAACCCTAACCCTAACCCTATCCCTAAAACCTAAACCTAACCCTAACCCTAACCCTAACCCTAACCCTAAACCCTAAACCCTAACACTAACCCTAACCCTAAAGCCCAAACACTAACTCTAACCCTAACCCTAACCCTAAACCCTAAACACTAATCTTAACCCTAACCCTAAACCTAAACCGTAACCCTAACAATAACCCTATCCCTAAAACCTAACCCTAACCCTAACCCTAACCCTAACCCTATCCCTAAAACCTAACCCTAAACCTAACCCTAACCCTAACCCTAACCCTAACCCTAACCCTAACCCTATCCCTAAAACCTAAACCTAACCCTAACCCTAACCCTAACCCTAACCCTAAACCCTAACCCTGAAATGTAAACACTAACCCTCCCCTATTCCTAACCCTAACCCTAACCCTAACCCTAAACCCTAACCTAACCTGATCCCTAACCCTAACACTGTCGCTAAATCTAACTCTGACCCTTACCGTCTCTCCAACCTTAACTCTAACCCTCACCCTGTCACTAACCCTGTCCCTAAACCTAAACTTAAGCATCAGACAAAACCTAAACTTAATATAACCCTAACAGTAAACCTAACCATGCCCCAAACCCTAATCCTGTCCCTAACCCTAAACCTAATGCTAAACCTAACCCTAACCCTAACCCTAAACCCTAAACCCTAACCTTAACCCTAACCCTAAACCTAAACCGTAACCCAAACCCTAACCCTATCCCTAAAACCTAACCCTAACCCTAACCCTAACCCTAAACCTAACCTAACCCTAACCCTAACCTTAACACTGTCGCTAAACCTAACTCTGTACCTTACCGTCTCTCTAACTTTAACTCTAACCCTCACCCTGTAACTAACCCTGTCCCTAAACCTAACCTTAACCATCAGCCAAATCTTAAACTTAACCATAACCCTAACACTAAACCTAAACATGTCTCAAACCCGAATCGTGTACCTAACACTAACCCTAAACTTAACCCTAACCCTCACTCTGTCACTAAACCTGTACCTAAAACTAACCTTAACCATCAGCCAAAACCAAAATTTAACTATAACCCTACACTAAACCTAACCATTTCCGAAACCCTAATCCTGCCCCTAACCCTAAACCTAACCCTAACCATAACCCTAACCCTAAATCCTAAACCCTAACCCTAACCCTAACCCTAAACCCTAACTCTAACCCTAACCCTAACCCTAACACTGTCGCTAAACCTAACTCTGACCCTTACCGTCTCTCTATCTTTAAATCTAACCCTCACCCTGTAACTAACCCTGTCCCTAAACCTAACCTCAACCATCAGCCAAAACCTAAAGTTAACTATAACCCTAACACTAAACCTAACCATGTCTCAAACCCGAAAAGTGTACCTAACCCTAACCCTAACACTAAACTCGAAACCCTAACACTAACCCTAACCCTAAACCTAAACACTAAACCCAAACCCTAACCCTAACGCTAACCCTAACCATAAACACTAAACCCTAACCCTAACCCTAACCCTAACCCTAACCCTAAACCCTAAACCCTAACATTAACCCTAACCCTAAAGCCTAAACCCTAACTCTAACCCTAACCCTAACCCTAAACCCTAAACCCTAACCCTAAGCCTATCCCTAAAACCTAACCCTAACCCTAACCCTAACCCTAACCCTAACGCTATCCCTAACCCTAACCCTAACCCTATCCCTAAACCCTAACCCTAAAATGTAAACACTAACCCTCCCCTATTCCTAACCCTAACCCTAACCCTAACCCTAAACCCTAACCTAACCTGATCCCTAACCCTAACACTGTCGCTAAACCTAACTCTGACGCTTACCGTCTCTCCAACCTTAACTCTAACCCTCACCCTGTCACTAACCCTGTCCCTAAACCTAAACTTAAGCATCAGACAAAACCTAAACTTAATATAACCCTAACAGTAAACCTAACCATGACCCAAACCTTAAACCTGTCCCTAACCCTAAACCTAATGCTAACCCTAACCCTATCCCTAACCCTAAACCCTAAACCCTAACCTTAACC
>CM063089.1:113899779-113912279 GCA_031876335.1 Hipposideros larvatus | reverse complement strand
TAAAGCCTAAACCCTAACTCTAACCCTAACCCTAACCCTAAACCCTAAACCCTAACCTTAACCCTAACCCTAAACTTAAACCGTAACCCTAACCCTAAACCTATCCCTAAAACCTAACCCTACCCTAACCCTAACCCTAACTCTAACCCTAACCCTAACCCTAACCCTATCCCTAAACCCTAACCCTAAAATGTAAACACTAACCCTCTCCTATTCCTAACCCTAACCCTAACCCTAACCCTAAACCCTAACCTAACCTGATCCCTAACCCTAACACTGTCGCTAAACCTAACTCTGACCCTTACCGTCTCTCCAACCTTAACTCTAACACTCACCCTGTCACTAAGCCTGTCCCTAAACCTAAACTTAAGCATCAGGCAAAACCTAAACTTAATATTACCCTAACAGTAAACCTAACCATGTCCCAAACCCTAATCCTGTCCCTAACCCTAACCCTAACATTAACCCTAATCCTAAACCTAAACACTAAACCCAAACCCTAACCCTAACGCTAACCCTAACCATAAACACTAAACCCTAACCCTAACCCTAATCCTAACCCTAACACTAAACCCTAAACCCTAACACTAATCCTAACCCTAAAGCCTAAACCCTAACTCTAACCCTAACCCTAACCCTAAACCCTAAACCCTAACCTTAACCCTAACCCTAAACCTAAACCGTAACCCTAACCCTAACCCTATCCCTAAAACCTAACCCTAACCCTAACCCTAACTCTAACCCTAACCCTAACCCTAACCCTATCCCTAAACCCTAACCCTAAAATGTAACCACTAACCCTCCCCTATTCCTAACCCTAACCCTAACCCTAAACCCTAAACCCTAACCTTAACCCTAACCCTAAACCTAAACCGTAACCCTAACCCTAACCCTATCCCTAAAACCTAACCCTAACCCTAACCCTAACCCTAACCCTAACCTAACCCTAACCGTAACCCTAACACTCGCTAAACCTAACTCTGACCCTTACCGTCTCTCTATCTTTAACTCTAACCCTCACCCTGTAACTAACCCTGTCCCTAAACCTAACCTTAACCATCAGCCAAAACCTAAACTTAACTATAACCCTAACACTAAACCTAACCATGTCTCAAACCCGAAAAGTGTACCTAACCCTAACCCTAACACTAAACTCGAAACCCTAACACTAACCCTAACCCTAAACCTAAACCCTAAACCCAAACCCTAACCCTAACGCTAACCCTAACCATAAACACTAAACCCTAAACCTAAACCTAACCCTAACCCTAACCCTAAACCCTAAACACTAACACTAACCCTAACCCGAAAGCCTAAACCCTAACTCTAACCCTAACCCTAACCCTAAACCCTAAACCCTAACATTAACCCTAACCCTAAACCTAAACCGTAACCCTAACCCTAACCCTAACCCTAAACCCTAAACCCTAACACAAACCCTAACCCTAAAGCCTAAACCCTAACTCTAACCCTAACCCTAACCCTAACCCTAAACCCTAACATTAACCCTAACCCTAACCCTAAACCCTAAACCCTAACCCTAACCCTATCCCTAAAACCTAACCCTAACCCTAACCCTAAATCTAACCCTAACCCTAACCCTAACCCTATCCCTAAACCCTAACCCTAAAATGTAAACACTATCCCTCCCCTATTCCTAACCCTAACCCTAACCCTAACCCTAAACCCTAACCTAACCTTATCCCTAACCCTAACACTGTCGCTAAACCTAACTCTGACGCTTACCGTCTCTCCAACCTTAACTCTAACCCTCACCCTGTCACTAACCCTGTCCCTAAACCTAAACTTAAGCATCAAACAAAACCTAAACTTAATATTACCCTAACAGTAAACCTAACCATGTCCCAAACCCTAATCCTGTCCCTAACCCTAACCCTAACCCTAACCCTAACACTAACCCTAACCCTAAACCTAAACACTAAACCCAAAACCTAACCCTAATGCTAACCCTAACCCTAACCCTAACCCTAACCCTAACCTTAACCCTAACACTAAACCCGAAACCCTAACACTAACCCTAACCCTAACCCTAACCCTAACCCTAACCTTAACCCTAACACTAAACCCGAAACCCTAACACTAACCCTAACCCTAAACCTAAACCCTAAACCCAAACCCTAACCCTAACGCTACTCGTAACCATAAACACTAAATCCTAACCCTAACCCTAACCCTAAACCTAACCCTAAACCCTAAACCCTAACACTAACCCTAACCCTAAAGCCTAAACCCTAACTCTAACCCTAACCCTAACACTAAACCCTAAACCCTAACCTTAACCCTAACCCTAAACCTAAACCGAAACCGTAACCCTAACCCTAACCCTAACCCTAACTCTAACCCTAACCCTAACCCTAACCCTATCCCTAAACCCTAACCCTAAAATGTAAACACTAACCCTCCCCTATTCCTAACCCTAACCCTAAACCTAACACTAAACCCTAACCTAACCTGATCCCTAACCCTAACACTGTCGCTAAACCTAACTCTGACCCTTACCGTCTCTCCAACCTTAACTCTAACCCTCACCCTGTCACTAACCCTGTCCCTAAACCTAAACTTAAGCATCAGACAAAACCTAAACTTAATATAACCCTAACAGTAACCCTAACCATGTCCCAAACCCTAATCCTGTCCCTAACACTAACCCTAACCCTAACCCTAACCCTAAACCCTAACGCTAACCCTAACCCTAACCTAACCCTAACCCTAACCCTAACACTGTCGCTAAACCTAACTCTGACCCTTACCGTCTCTCTATCTTTAACTCTAACCCTCACCCTGTAACTAACCCTGTCCCTAAACCTAACCTTAACCATCAGCCAAAACCTAAACTTAACTATAACCCTAACACTAAACCTAACCATGTCTCAAACCTGAAACGTGTACCTAACCCTAACGCTAACCTTAACCCTAACACTAAACCCGAAACCCTAACACTAACCCTAACCCTAAACCTAAACCCTAAACCCAAACCCTAACACTAACGCTAACCCTTACCATGAACACGAAACCCTAAACCTAACCCTAACCCTAACCCTTACCCTAAACCCTAAACCCTAACACTAACCCTAACCCTAAAGCCTAAACCCTAACTCTAACCCTAACCCTAACCCTAAACCCTAAACCCTAACCTTAACCCTAATCCTAAACCTAAACCGTAACCCTAACCCTAAACCTATCCCTAAAACCTAACCCTACCCTAACCCTAACCCTAACTCTAACCCTAACCCTAACCCTAACCCTATCTCTAAACCCTAAACCTAAAATGTAAACACTAACCCTCTCCTATTCCTAACCCTAACCCTAACCCTAAACCCTAACCTAACCTGATCCCTAACCCTAACACTGTCGCTAAACCTAACTCTGACCCGTACCGTCTCTCCAACCTTAACTCTAACCCTCACCCTGTCACTAAGCCTGTCCCTAAACCTAAACTTAAGCATCAGGCAAAACCTAAACTTAATATTACCCTAACAGTAAACCTAACCATGTCCCAAACCCTAATCCTGACCCTAACCCTAACCCTAACACTAACCCTAATCCTAAACCTAAACACTAAACCCAAACCCTAACCCTAACGCTAACCCTAACCATAAACACTAAACCCTAACCCTAACCCTAACCCTAACCCTAACACTAAACCCTAAACCCTAACACTAACCCTAACCCTAAAGCCTAAACCCTAACTCTAACCCTAACCCTAACCCTAAACCCTAAACCCTAACCTTAACCCTAACCCTAAACCTAAACCGTAACCCTAACCCTAACCCTATCCCTAAAACCTAACCCTAACCCTAACCCTAACTCTAACCCTAACCCTAACCCTAACCCTATCCCTAAACCCTAACCCTAAAATGTAACCACTAACCCTCCCCTATTCCTAACCCTAACCCTAACCCTAAACCCTAAACCCTAACCTTAACCCTAACCCTAAACCTAAACCGTAACCCTAACCCTAACCCTATCCCTAAAACCTAACCCTAACCCTAACCCTAACCCTAACCCTAACCCTAACCTAACCCTAACCGTAACCCTAACACTCGCTAAACCTAACTCTGACCCTTACCGTCTCTCTATCTTTAACTCTAAACCTCACCCTGTAACTAACCCTGTCCCTAAACCTAACCTTAACCATCAGCCAAAACCTAAATTTAACTATAACCCTAACACTAAACCTAACCATGTCTCAAACCCGAAACGTGTTACTAACCCTAATCCTAACCTTAACCCTAACACTAAACCCGAAACCCTAACACTAACCCTAACCCTAAACCTAAACCCTAAACCCAAACCCTAACCCTAACGCTAACCCTAACCATAAACACTAAACCCTAAACCTAAACCTAACCCTAACCCTAACCCTAAACCCTAAACCCTAACACTAACCCTAACCCTAAAGCCTAAACCCTAACTCTAACCCTAACCCTAAACCTAAACCCTAAACCCTAACACTAACCCTAACCCTAAACCTAAACCCTAAACCCAAACCCTAACCCTAACGCTAACCCTAACCATAAACACTAAACCCTAAACCTAAACCTAACCCTAACCCTAACCCTAAACCCTAAACCCTAACATTAACCCTAACCTTAACCTAAACCGTAACCCTAACCCTAACCCTATCCCTAAAACCTAACCCTAACCCTAACCCTAACCCTAACCCTAACTCTAACTCTAACCCTAACCCTAACCCTAACACTAAACCCTAAACCCAAACACAAACCCTAACCCTAAAGCCTAAACCCTAACTCTAACCCTAACCCTAACCCTAACCCTAAACCCTAACATTAACCCTAACCCTAACCCTAAACCCTAAACCCTAACCCTAACCCTATCCCTAAAACCTAACCCTAACCCTAACCCTAACCCTAACCCTAAATCTAACCCTAACCCTAACCCTTACCCTATCCCTAAACCCTAACCCTAAAATGTAAACACTATCCCTCCCCTATTCCTAACCCTAACCCTAACCCTAACCCTAAACCCTAACCTAACCTTATCCCTAACCCTAACACTGTCGCTAAACCTAACTCTGACGCTTACCGTCTCTCCAACCTTAACTCTAACCCTCACCCTGTCACTAACCCTGTCCCTAAACCTAAACTTAAGCATCAGACAAAACCTAAACTTAATATTACCCTAACAGTAAACCTAACCATGTCCCAAACCCTAATCCTGTCACTAACCCTAACCCTAACCCTAACCCTAACACTAACCCTAAACCTAAACCTAAACACTAAACCCAAAACCTAACCCTAACGCTAACCCTAACCATAAACACTAAACCCTAACCCTAACCCTAACCCTAACCCTAAACCCTAAACCCTAACACTAACCCTAACCCTAAAGCCTAAACACTAACTCTAACCCTAACCCTAACCCTAAACCCTAAACCCTAATCTTAACCCTAACCCTAAACCTAAACCGTAACCCTAACCCTAACCCTATCCCTAAAACCTAACCCTAACCCTAACACTAATTCTAACCCTAACCCTAACCCTAACCCTATCCCTAAACCCTAACCCTAAAATGTAAACACTAACCCTCCCCTATTCCTAACCCTAACCCTAACCCTAACCCTAAACCCTAACCTAACCTGATCCCTAACCCTAACACTGTCGCTAAACCTAACTCTGACCGTTACCGTCTCTCCAAACTTAACTCTAACCCTCACCCTGTCACTAACCCTGTCCCTAAACCTAAACTTAAGCATCAGACAAAACCTAAACTTAATATAACCCTAACAGTAAACCTAACCATGTCCCAAACCCTAATCCTGTCCCTAACCCTAAAACTAATTCTAACCCTAACCCTAACCCTAACCCTAACGCTAACCCTAACCATGAACACTAAACCCTAAACCTAACCCTAACCCTAACCCTAACCCTAAAGCCTAAACCCTAACACTAACCCTAACCCTAAAGCCTAAACCCTAACTGTAACCCTAACCCTAACCCTAAACCCTAAACCCTAACCTTAACCCTAACCCTAAACCTAAACCGTAACCCTAACCCTAAACCTATCCCTAAAACCTAACCCTACCCTAACCCTAACCCTAACTCTAACCCTAACCCTAACCCTAACCTTTTCCCTAAACCCTAACCCTAAAATGTAAACACTAACCCTCCCCTATTCCTAACCCTAACCCTAACCCTAACCCTAAACCCTAACCTAACCTGATCCCTAACCCTAACACTGTCGCTAAACCTAACTCTGACCCTTACCGTCTCTCCAACCTTAACTCTAACCCTCACCCTGTCACTAAGCCTGTCCCTAAACCTAAACTTAAGCATCAGGCAAAACCTAAACTTAATATTACCCTAACAGTAAACCTAACCATGTCCCAAACCCTAATCCTGTCCCTAACCCTAACCCTAACACTAACCCTAACCCTAAACCTAAACACTAAACCCAAACCCTAACCCTAACGCTAACCCTAACCATAAACACTAAACCCTAAACCTAACCCTAACCCTAACCCTAACACTAAACCCTAAACCCCAACACTAACCCTAACCCTAAAGCCTAAACCCTAACACTAACCCTAACCCTAACCCTAAACCCTAAACCCTAACCTTAACCCTAACCCTAAACCCAAACCGTAACCCTAACCCTAACCCTATCCCTAAAACCTAACCCTAACCCTAACCCTAACTCTAACCCTAACCCTAACCCTAACCTTATCCCTAAACCCTAACCCTAAAATGTAAACACTAACCCTCCCCTATTCCTAACCCTAACCCTAACTCTAACCCTAACCCTAACCTAACCTTAACCCTAACCTTAACACTGTCGCTAAACCTAACTCTGTACCTTACCGTCTCTCTAACTTTAACTCTAACCCTCACCCTGTAACTAACCCTGTCCCTAAACCTAACCTTAACCATCAGCCAAAACCTAAACTTAACCATAACCCTAACACTAAACCTAAACATGTCTCAAACCCGAATCGTGTACCTAACACTAACCCTAAACTTAACCCTAACCCGAAACCCGAATCCCTAACCGTAACCCTAACCCTAACCCTAAACCGTAAGCCCTAACTCGAACCCTAACCCTAACCCTAAAGCCTAAATCCTAACTCTAACCCTAACCCTATCCCTAATCCTAACCCTATCCCTAAACCCTAACCCTAAAATGTAAAAACTAACCCTCCCCTATTCCTAACTCTAACCCTAACCCTAACCCTAAACCCTAACCTAACCTGATCCCTAACACTAACACTGTCGCTAAACCTAACTCTGACCATTACCGTCTCTCTAAACTTAACTCTAACCCTCACCCTCTCACTAACCCTGTCCCTAAACCTAACCTTAACCATCAGCCAAAACCAAAATTTAACTATAACCCTACACTAAACCTAACTATTTCCCAAACCCTAATCCTGCCCCTAACCCTAAACCTAACCCTAACCATAACCCTAACCCTAAATCCTAAACCCTAACCCTAACTCTAACCCTAAACCCTAACTCTAACCCTAACCCTAAACCTAACACTGTCGCTAAACCTAACTCTGAACCTTACCGTCTCTCTATCTTTAAATCTAACCCTCACCCTGTAACTAACCCTGTCCCTAAACCTAACCTCAACGATCAGCCAAAACCTAAAGTTAACTATAACCCCAACACTAAACCTAACCATGTCTCAAACCCGAAAAGTGTACCTAACCCTAACCCTAACACTAAACTCGAAACCCTAACACTAACCCTAAACCTAAACCTAAACACTAAACCCAAACCCTAACCCTAACGCTAACCCTAACCATAAACACTAAACCCTAAACCTAACCCTAACCCTAACCCTAACCCTAAACCCTAAACCCTAACACTAACCCTAACCCTAAAGCCTAAACCCTAACTCTAACCCTAACCCTAACCCTAAACCCTAAACCCTAACCCTAACCCTATCCCTAAAACCTAACCCTAACCCTAACCCTAAACCTAACCCTAACTCTATCCCTAACCCTAACCCTAACCCTATCCCTAAACCCTAACCCTAAAATGTAAACACTAACCCTCCCCTATTCCTAACCCTAACCCTAACCCTAAACCCTAACCTAACCTGATCCCTAACCCTAACACTGTCGCTAAACCTAACTCTGACCCTTACCGTCTCTCCAACCTTAACTCTAACCCTCACCCTGTCACTAACCCTGTCCCTAAACCTAAACTTAAGCATCAGACAAAACCTAAACTTAATATAACCCTAACAGTAACCCTAACCATGTCCCAAACCCTAATCCTGCCCCTAACCCTAACCCTAACCATAACCATAACCCTAAGCCTAAATCCTAAACCCTAACCCTAACCTAACCCTAACCCTAACCCTAACACTGTCGCTAAACCTAACTCTGTACCATACCGTCTCTCTAACTTTAACTCTAACCCTCACCCTGTAACTAACCCTGTCCCTAAACCTAACCTTAACCATCAGCCAAAACCTAAACTTAACTATAACCCTAACACTAAACCTAACCATGTCTCAAACCCGAAACGTGTACCTAACCCTAACCCTAACCTTAACCCTAACACTAAACCCGAAACCCTAACACTAAACCTAACCCTAAACCTAAACCCTAAACCCAAACCCTAACCCTAACGCTAACCCTAACCCTAAAGCCTAAACCCTAACTCTAACCCTAACCCTAACCCTAAACCCTAAACCCTAACCTTAACCCTAACCCTAAACCTAAACCGTATCCCTAACCCTAAACCTATCCCTAAAACCTAACCCTACCCTAACCCTAACCCTAACTCTAACCCTAACCCTAACCCTAACCCTATCCCTAAACACTAACCCTAAAATGTAAACACTAACCCTCCCCTATTCCTAACCCTAACCCTAACCCTAACACTAAACCCTAACCTAACCTGATCCCTAACCCTAACACTGTCGCTAAACCTAACTCTGACCCTTACCGTCTCTCCAACCTTAACTCTAACCCTCACCCTGTCACTAACCCTGTCCCTAAACCTAAATTTAAGCATCAGGCAAAACCTAAACTTAATATTACCCTAACAGTAAACATAACCATGTCCCAAACCCTAATCCTGTCCCTAACCCTAACCCTAACCCTAACCCTAACCCTAACACTAACCCTAACCCTAAACCTAAACACTAAACCCAAACCCTAACCGTAACGCTAACCCTTACCATAAACACTAAACCCTAACCCTAACCCTAACCCTAACCCTAACACTAAACCCTAAACCCTAACACTAACCCTAACCCTAAAGCCCAAACACTAACTCTAACCCTAACCCTAACCCTAAACCCTAAACACTAATCTTAACCCTAACCCTAAACCTAAACCGTAACCCTAACACTAACCCTATCCCTAAAACCTAACCCTAACCCTAACACTAACTCTAACCCTAACCCTAACCCTAACCCTATCCCTAAACCCTAACCCTAAAATGTAAACACTAACCCTCCCCTATTCCTAACCCAAACCCTAACCCTAACCCTAAACCCTAACCTAACCTGATCCCTAACCCTAACACTGTCGCTAAACCTAACTCTGACCCTTACCGTCTCTCCAACCTTAACTCTAACCCTCACCCTGTCACTAACCCTGTCCCTCAACCTAAACTTAAGCATCAGACAAAACCTAAACTTAATATAACCCTAACAGTAAACCTAACCATGTCCCAAACCCTAATCCTGTCCCTAACCCTAAAACTAATGCTAACCCTAACACTAACCCTAACCCTAAACCCTAAACCCTAACCTTAACCCTAACCCTAAACCTAAACCGTAACCCTAACCCTAACCCTATTCCTAAAACCTAACCCTAACCCTAACCTTAACCCTAACCCTAACCTAACCCTAACCCTAACCCTAACACTGTCGCTAAACCTAACTCTGACCCTTACCGTCTCTCTATCTTTAACTCTAACCCTCACCCTGTAACTAACCCTGTCCCTAAACCTAACCTTAACCATCAGCCAAAACCTAAACTTAACTATAACCCTAACACTAAACCTAACCATGGCTCAAACCCGAAACGTGTACCTAACCCTAACCCTAATCCTAACCCTAACCCTAACCCTAACCCTATCCCTAAAACCTAACCCTAAACCTAACCCTAACCCTAACACTAACCCTAACCCTAACCCTAACCCTATCCCTAAAACCTAAACCTAACCCTAACCCTAACCCTAACCCTATCCCTAAAACCTAAACCTAACCCTAACCCTAACCCTAACCCTAACCCTAAACCCTAAACCCTAACACTAACCCTAACCCTAAAGCCCAAACACTAACTCTAACCCTAACCCTAACCCTAAACCCTAAACACTAATCTTAACCCTAACCCTAAACCTAAACCGTAACCCTAACAATAACCCTATCCCTAAAACCTAACCCTAACCCTAACCCTAACCCTAACCCTATCCCTAAAACCTAACCCTAAACCTAACCCTAACCCTAACCCTAACCCTAACCCTAACCCTAACCCTATCCCTAAAACCTAAACCTAACCCTAACCCTAACCCTAACCCTAACCCTAAACCCTAACCCTGAAATGTAAACACTAACCCTCCCCTATTCCTAACCCTAACCCTAACCCTAACCCTAAACCCTAACCTAACCTGATCCCTAACCCTAACACTGTCGCTAAATCTAACTCTGACCCTTACCGTCTCTCCAACCTTAACTCTAACCCTCACCCTGTCACTAACCCTGTCCCTAAACATAAACTTAAGCATCAGACAAAACCTAAACTTAATATAACCCTAACAGTAAACCTAACCATGCCCCAAACCCTAATCCTGTCCCTAACCCTAAACCTAATGCTAACCCTAACCCTAACCCTAACCCTAAACCCTAAACCCTAACCTTAACCCTAACCCTAAACCTAAACCGTAACCCAAACCCTAACCCTATCCCTAAAACCTAACCCTAACCCTAACCCTAACCCTAACCCTAACCTAACCCTAACCCTAACCTTAACACTGTCGCTAAACCTAACTCTGTACCTTACCGTCTCTCTAACTTTAACTCTAACCCTCACCCTGTAACTAACCCTGTCCCTAAACCTAACCTTAACCATCAGCCAAATCTTAAACTTAACCATAACCCTAACACTAAACCTAAACATGTCTCAAACCCGAATCGTGTACCTAACACTAACCCTAAACTTAACCCTAACCCTCACTCTGTCACTAAACCTGTACCTAAAACTAACCTTAACCATCAGCCAAAACCAAAATTTAACTATAACCCTACACTAAACCTAACCATTTCCGAAACCCTAATCCTGCCCCTAACCCTAAACCTAACCCTAACCATAACCCTAACCCTAAATCCTAAACCCTAACCCTAACCCTAACCCTAAACCCTAACTCTAACCCTAACCCTAACCCTAACACTGTCGCTAAACCTAACTCTGACCCTTACCGTCTCTCTATCTTTAAATCTAACCCTCACCCTGTAACTAACCCTGTCCCTAAACCTAACCTCAACCATCAGCCAAAACCTAAAGTTAACTATAACCCTAACACTAAACCTAACCATGTCTCAAACCCGAAAAGTGTACCTAACCCTAACCCTAACACTAAACTCGAAACCCTAACACTAACCCTAACCCTAAACCTAAACACTAAACCCAAACCCTAACCCTAACGCTAACCCTAACCATAAACACTAAACCCTAACCCTAACCCTAACCCTAACCCTAACCCTAAACCCTAAACCCTAACATTAACCCTAACCCTAAAGCCTAAACCCTAACTCTAACCCTAACCCTAACCCTAAACCCTAAACCTTAACCCTAACCCTATCCCTAAAACCTAACCCTAACCCTAACCCTAACCCTAACCCTAACGCTATCCCTAACCCTAACCCTAACCCTATCCCTAAACCCTAACCCTAAAATGTAAACACTAACCCTCCCCTATTCCTAACCCTAACCCTAACCCTAACCCTAAACCCTAACCTAACCTGATCCCTAACCCTAACACTGTCGCTAAACCTAACTCTGACGCTTACCGTCTCTCCAACCTTAACTCTAACCCTCACCCTGTCACTAACCCTGTCCCTAAACCTAAACTTAAGCATCAGACAAAACCTAAACTTAATATAACCCTAACAGTAAACCTAACCATGACCCAAACCTTAAACCTGTCCCTAACCCTAAACCTAATGCTAACCCTAACCCTATCCCTAACCCTAAACCCTAAACCCTAACCTTAACCCTAACCCTAAATCTAAACCGTAAACCTAACACTAACCCTATCCCTAAAACATAACCCTAACCCTAACCCTAACCCTAACCCTAACCCTAACACTAACCTTAACGCTAACACTAAACCCGAAACCCTAACACTAACCCTAACCCTAAACCTAAACCCTAAACCCAAACCCTAACCCTAACGCTAACCGTAACCATAAACACTAAATCCTAACCCTAACCCTAACGCTAACCCTAACCCTAAACTCTAAACCCTAACACTAACCCTAACCCTAAAGCCTAA
>CM063089.1:113877279-113894779 GCA_031876335.1 Hipposideros larvatus | reverse complement strand
CACTGTCGCTAAACCTAACTCTGACCCTTACCATCTCTCCAACCTTAACTCTAACACTCACCCTGTCACTAAGCCTGTCCCTAAACCTAAACTTAAGCATCAGGCAAAACCTAAACTTAATATTACCCTAACAGTAAACCTAACCATGTCCCAAACCCTAATCCTGTCCCTAACCCTAACCCTAACATTAACCCTAATCCTAAACCTAAACACTAAACCCAAACCCTAACCCTAACGCTAACCCTAACCATAAACACTAAACCCTAACCCTAACCCTAATCCTAACCCTAACACTAAACCCTAAACCCTAACACTAATCCTAACCCTAAAGCCTAAACCCTAACTCTAACCCTAACCCTAACCCTAAACCCTAAACCCTAACCTTAACCCTAACCCTAAACCTAAACCGTAACCCTAACCCTAACCCTATCCCTAAAACCTAACCCTAACCCTAACCCTAACTCTAACCCTAACCCTAACCCTAACCCTATCCCTAAACCGTAACCCTAAAATGTAACCACTAACCCTCCCCTATTCCTAACCCTAACCCTAACCCTAAACCCTAAACCCTAACCTTAACCCTAACCCTAAACCTAAACCGTAACCCTAACCCTAACCCTATCCCTAAAACCTAACCCTAACCCTAACCCTAACCCTAACCCTAACCTAACCCTAACCGTAACCCTAACACTCGCTAAACCTAACTCTGACCCTTACCGTCTCTCTATCTTTAACTCTAACCCTCACCCTGTAACTAACCCTGTCCCTAAACCTAACCTTAACCATCAGCCAAAACCTAAACTTAACTATAACCCTAACACTAAACCTAACCATGTCTCAAACCCGAAACGAGTTACTAACCCTAACCCTAACCTTAACCCTAAAACTAAACCCGAAACCCTAACACTAACCCTAACCCTAAACCTAAACCCTAAACCCAAACCCTAACCCTAACGCTAACCCTAACCATAAACACTAAACCCTAAACCTAAACCTAACCCTAACCCTAACCCTAAACCCTAAACACTAACACTAACCCTAACCCGAAAGCCTAAACCCTAACTCTAACCCTAACCCTAACCCTAAACCCTAAACCCTAACATTAACCCTAACCCTAAACCTAAACCGTAACCCTAACCCTAACCCTATCCCTAAAACCTAACACTAACCCTAACCCTGACCCTAACCCTAACTCTAACTCTAACCCTAACCCTAACCCTAACCCTAAACCCTAAACCCTAACACAAACCCTAACCCTAAAGCCTAAACCCTAACTCTAACCCTAACCCTAACCCTAACCCTAAACCCTAACATTAACCCTAACCCTAACCCTAAACCCTAAACCCTAACCCTAACCCTATCCCTAAAACCTAACCCTAACCCTAACCCTAAATCTAACCCTAACCCTAACCCTAACCCTATCCCTAAACCCTAACCCTAAAATGTAAACACTATCCCTCCCCTATTCCTAACCCTAACCCTAACCCTAACCCTAAACCCTAACCTAACCTTATCCCTAACCCTAACACTGTCGCTAAACCTAACTCTGACGCTTACCGTCTCTCCAACCTTAACTCTAACCCTCACCCTGTCACTAACCCTGTCCCTAAACCTAAACTTAAGCATCAAACAAAACCTAAACTTAATATTACCCTAACAGTAAACCTAACCATGTCCCAAACCCTAATCCTGTCCCTAACCCTAACCCTAACCCTAACCCTAACACTAACCCTAACCCTAAACCTAAACACTAAACCCAAAACCTAACCCTAACGCTAACCCTAACCATAAACACTAAACCCTAACCCTAACCCTAACCCTAACCCTAACCCTAAATCCTAAACCCTAACACTAACCCTAACCCTAAAGCCTAAACCCTAACTCTAACCCTAACCCTAACCCTAAACCCTAAAACCTAACCTTAACCCTAACCCTAAACCTAAACCGTAACCCTAACCCTAACCCTATCCCTAAAACCTAACCCTAACCCTAACACTAACTCTAACCCTAACCCTAACCCTAACCCTATCCCTAAACCCTAACCCTAAAATGTAAACACTAACCCTCCCCTATTCCTAACCCTAACCCTAACCCTAACCCTAAACCCTAATTTAACCTGATCACTAACCCTAACACTGTCGCTAAACCTAACTCTGACCGTTACCGTCTCTCCAAACTTAACTCTAACCCTCACCCTGTCACTAACCCTGTCCCTAAACCTAAACTTAAGCATCAGACAAAACGTAAACTTAATATAACCCTAACAGTAAACCTAACCATGTCCCAAACCCTAATCCTGTCCCTAACCCTAAAACTAATTCTAACCCTAACCCTAACCCTAACCCTAAACCCTAAACCCTAACCTTAACCCTAACCATAAACCTAAACCGTAACACTAACCCTAACCCTATCCCTAAAACCTAACCCTAACCCTAACCCTAACCCTAACCTAACCCTAACCCTAACCCTAACACTGTCGCTAAACCTAACTCTGTACCTTACCGTCTCTCTAACTTTAACTCTAACCCTCACCCTGTAACTAACCCTGTCCCTAAACCTAACCTTAACCATCAGCCAAAACCTAAACTTAACCATAACCCTAACACTAAACCTAAACATGTCTCAAACCCGAATCGTGTACCTAACACTAACCCTAAACTTAACCCTAACCCGAAACCCGAAACCCTAACCGTAACCCTAACCCTAACCCTAAACCGTAAGCCCTAACTCGAACCCTAACCCTAACCCTAAAGCCTAAATCCTAACTCTAACTCTAACCCTAACCCTAACCCTAACCCTATCCCTAAACCCTAACCCTAAAATGTAAACACTAACCCTCCCCTATTCCTAACTCTAACCCTAACCCTAACCCTAAACCCTAACCTGACCTGATCCCTAACACTAACACTGTCGCTAAACCTAACTCTGACCCTTACCGTCTCTCTAAACTTAACTCTAACCCTCACCCTGTCACTAAACCTGTCCCTAAAACTAACCTTAACCATCAGCCAAAACCAAAATTTAACTATAACCCTACACTAAACCTAACCATTTCCGAAACCCTAATCCTGCCCCTAACCCTAAACCTAACCCTAACCATAACCCTAACCCTAAATCCTAAACCCTAACCCTAACCCTAACCCTAAACCCTAACTCTAACCCTAACCCTAACCCTAACACTGTCGCTAAACCTAACTCTGACCCTTACCGTCTCTCTATCTTTAAATCTAACCCTCACCCTGTAACTAACCCTGTCCCTAAACCTAACCTCAACCATCAGCCAAAACCTAAAGTTAACTATAACCCTAACACTAAACCTAACCATGTCTCAAACCCGAAAAGTGTACCTAACCCTAACCCTAACACTAAACTCGAAACCCTAACACTAACCCTAACCCTAAACCTAAACACTAAACCCAAACCCTAACCCTAACGCTAACCCTAACCATAAACACTAAACCCTAACTCTAACCCTAACCCTAACCCTAACCCTAAACCCTAAACCCTAACACTAACCCTAACCCTAAAGCCTAAACCCTAACTCTAACCCTAACCCTAACCCTAAACCCTAAACCCAAACCCTAACCCTATCCCTAAAACCTAACCCTAACCCTAACCCTAATCCTAACGCTAACTCTATCCCTAACCCTAACCCTAACCCTATCCCTAAACCCTAACCCTAAAATGTAAACACTAACCCTCCCCTATTCCTAACCCTAACCCTAACCCTAACCCTAAACCCTAACCTAATCTGATCCCTAACCCTAACACTGTCGCTAAACCTAACTCTGACGCTTACCGTCTCTCCAACCTTAACTCTAACCCTCACCCTGTCACTAACCCTGTCCCTAAACCTAAACTTAAGCATCAGACAAAACCTAAACTTAATATAACCCTAACAGTAAACCTAACGATGTCCCAAACCTTAATCCTGTCCCTAACCCTAAACCTAATGCTAACCCTAACCCTAACCCTAACACTAAACCCTAAACCCTAACCTTAACACTAACCCTAAACCTAAACCGTAACCCTAACACTAACCCTATCCCTAAAACCTAACCCTAACCCTAACCCTAACCCTAACCCTAACCCTAACCTTAACCCTAACACTAAACCCGAAACCCTAACACTAACCCTAACCCTAAACCTAAACCCTAAACCCAAACCCTAACCCTAACGCTACTCGTAACCATAAACACTAAATCCTAACCCTAACCCTAACCCTAAACCTAACCCTAAACCCTAAACCCTAACACTAACCCTAACCCTAAAGCCTAAACCCTAACTCTAACCCTAACCCTAACACTAAACCCTAAACCCTAACCTTAACCCTAACCCTAAACCTAAACCGAAACCGTAACCCTAACCCTAACCCTAACCCTAACTCTAACCCTAACCCTAACCCTAACCCTATCCCTAAACCCTAACCCTAAAATGTAAACACTAACCCTCCCCTATTCCTAACCCTAACCCTAAACCTAACACTAAACCCTAACCTAACCTGATCCCTAACCCTAACACTGTCGCTAAACCTAACTCTGACCCTTACCGTCTCTCCAACCTTAACTCTAACCCTCACCCTGTCACTAACCCTGTCCCTAAACCTAAACTTAAGCATCAGACAAAACCTAAACTTAATATAACCCTAACAGTAACCCTAACCATGTCCCAAACCCTAATCCTGTCCCTAACACTAACCCTAACCCTAACCCTAACCCTAAACCCTAACGCTAACCCTAACCCTAACCTAACCCTAACCCTAACCCTAACACTGTCGCTAAACCTAACTCTGACCCTTACCGTCTCTCTATCTTTAACTCTAACCCTCACCCTGTAACTAACCCTGTCCCTAAACCTAACCTTAACCATCAGCCAAAACCTAAACTTAACTATAACCCTAACACTAAACCTAACCATGTCTCAAACCTGAAACGTGTACCTAACCCTAACGCTAACCTTAACCCTAACACTAAACCCGAAACCCTAACACTAACCCTAACCCTAAACCTAAACCCTAAACCCAAACCCTAACACTAACGCTAACCCTTACCATGAACACTAAACCCTAAACCTAACCCTAACCCTAACCCTTACCCTAAACCCTAAACCCTAACACTAACCCTAACCCTAAAGCCTAAACCCTAACTCTAACCCTAACCCTAACCCTAAACCCTAAACCCTAACCTTAACCCTAATCCTAAACCTAAACCGTAACCCTAACCCTAAACCTATCCCTAAAACCTAACCCTACCCTAACCCTAACCCTAACTCTAACCCTAACCCTAACCCTAACCCTATCTCTAAACCCTAAACCTAAAATGTAAACACTAACCCTCTCCTATTCCTAACCCTAACCCTAACCCTAAACCCTAACCTAACCTGATCCCTAACCCTAACACTGTCGCTAAACCTAACTCTGACCCTTACCGTCTCTCCAACCTTAACTCTAACCCTCACCCTGTCACTAAGCCTGTCCCTAAACCTAAACTTAAGCATCAGGCAAAACCTAAACTTAATATTACCCTAACAGTAAACCTAACCATGTCCCAAACCCTAATCCTGACCCTAACCCTAGCCCTAACACTAACCCTAATCCTAAACCTAAACACTAAACCCAAACCCTAACCCTAACGCTAACCCTAACCATAAACACTAAACCCTAACCCTAACCCTAACCCTAACCCTAACACTAAACCCTAAACCCTAACACTAACCCTAACCCTAAAGCCTAAACCCTAACTCTAACCCTAACCCTAACCCTAAACCCTAAACCCTAACCTTAACCCTAACCCTAAACCTAAACCGTAACCCTAACCCTAACCCTATCCCTAAAACCTAACCCTAACCCTAACCCTAACTCTAACCCTAACCCTAACCCTAACCCTATCCCTAAACCCTAACCCTAAAATGTAACCACTAACCCTCCCCTATTCCTAACCCTAACCCTAACCCTAAACCCTAAACCCTAACCTTAACCCTAACCCTAAACCTTAACCGTAACCCTAACCCTAACCCTATCCCTAAAACCTAACCCTAACCCTAACCCTAACCCTAACCCTAACCTAACCCTAACCGTAACCCTAACACTCGCTAAACCTAACTCTGACCCTTACCGTCTCTCTATCTTTAACTCTAAACCTCACCCTGTAACTAACCCTGTCCCTAAACCTAACCTTAACCATCAGCCAAAACCTAAACTTAACTATAACCCTAACACTAAACCTAACCATGTCTCAAACCCGAAACGTGTTACTAACCCTAATCCTAACCTTAACCCTAACACTAAACCCGAAACCCTAACACTAACCCTAACCCTAAACCTAAACCCTAAACCCAAACCCTAACCCTAACGCTAACCCTAACCATAAACACTAAACCCTAAACCTAAACCTAACCCTAACCCTAACCCTAAACCCTAAACCCTAACACTAACCCTAACCCTAAAGCCTAAACCCTAACTCTAACCCTAACCCTAAACCTAAACCCTAAACCCTAACACTAACCCTAACCCTAAACCTAAACCCTAAACCCAAACCCTAACCCTAACGCTAACCCTAACCATAAACACTAAACCCTAAACCTAAACCTAACCCTAACCCTAACCCTAAACCCTAAACCCTAACATTAACCCTAACCTTAACCTAAACCGTAACCCTAACCCTAACCCTATCCCTAAAACCTAACCCTAACCCTAACCCTAACCCTAACCCTAACTCTAACTCTAACCCTAACCCTAACCCTAACACTAAACCCTAAACCCAAACACAAACCCTAACCCTAAAGCCTAAACCCTAACTCTAACCCTAACCCTAACCCTAACCCTAAACCCTAACATTAACCCTAACCCTAACCCTAAACCCTAAACCCTAACCCTAACCCTATCCCTAAAACCTAACCCTAACCCTAACCCTAACCCTAACCCTAAATCTAACCCTAACCCTAACCCTTACCCTATCCCTAAACCCTAACCCTAAAATGTAAACACTATCCCTCCCCTATTCCTAACCCTAACCCTAACCCTAACCCTAAACCCTAACCTAACCTTATCCCTAACCCTAACACTGTCGCTAAACCTAACTCTGACGCTTACCGTCTCTCCAACCTTAACTCTAACCCTCACCCTGTCACTAACCCTGTCCCTAAACCTAAACTTAAGCATCAGACAAAACCTAAACTTAATATTACCCTAACAGTAAACCTAACCATGTCCCAAACCCTAATCCTGTCACTAACCCTAACCCTAACCCTAACCCTAACACTAACCCTAAACCTAAACCTAAACACTAAACCCAAAACCTAACCCTAACGCTAACCCTAACCATAAACACTAAACACTAACCCTAACCCTAACCCTAACCCTAAACCCTAAACCCTAACACTAACCCTAACCCTAAAGCCTAAACACTAACTCTAACCCTAACCCTAACCCTAAACCCTAAACCCTAATCTTAACCCTAACCCTAAACCTAAACCGTAACCCTAACCCTAACCCTATCCCTAAAACCTAACCCTAACCCTAACACTAATTCTAACCCTAACCCTAACCCTAACCCTATCCCTAAACCCTAACCCTAAAATGTAAACACTAACCCTCCCCTATTCCTAACCCTAACCCTAACCCTAACCCTAACCCTAAACCCTAACCTAACCTGATCCCTAACCCTAACACTGTCGCTAAACCTAACTCTGACCGTTACCGTCTCTCCAAACTTAACTCTAACCCTCACCCTGTCACTAACCCTGTCCCTAAACCTAAACTTAAGCATCAGACAAAACCTAAACTTAATATAACCCTAACAGTAAACCTAACCATGTCCCAAACCCTAATCCTGTCCCTAACCCTAAAACTAATTCTAACCCTAACCCTAGCCCTAACCCTAAACCCTAAACCCTAACCTTAACCCTAACCCTAAACCTAAACAGTAACCCTAACCCTAACCCTATCCCTAAAACCTAACCCTAACCCTAACCCTAACCCTAACCCTAACCTAACCCTAACCCTAACCCTAACACTGTCGCTAAACCTAACTCTGACACTTACCGTCTCTCTATCTTTAACTCTAACCCTCACCCTGTAACTAACCCTGTCCCTAAACCTAACCTTAACCATCAGCCAAAACCTAAACTTAACTATAACCCTGACACTAAACCTAACCATGGCTCAAACCCGAAACGTGTACCTAACCCTAACCCTAACCCTAACCCTAACCCTAACCCTATCCCTAAAACCTAACCCTAACCCTAACCCTAACCCTAACCCTATCCCTAAAACCTAACCCTAACCCTAACCCTAACCCTAACCCTAACCCTAACTCTAACCCTAACCCTAACCCTAACCCTATCCCTAAACCCTAACCCTAAAATGTAAACACTATCCCTCCCCTATTCCTAACCCTAACACTAACTCTAACCCTAACCCTAACCTAACCCTAACCCTAACCCTAACACTGTCGCTAAACCTAACTCTGACCCTTACCGTCTCTCTATCTTTAACTCTAACCCTCACCCTGTAACTAAACCTGTCCCTAAACCTAACCTTAACCATCAGCCAAAACCTAAACTTAACTATAACCCTAACACTAAACCTAACCATGTCTCAAACCCAAAACGTGTACCTAACCCTAACCATAACCTTAACCCTAACACTAAACCCGAAACCCTAACACTAACCCTAACCCTAAACCTAAACCCTAAACCCAAACCCTAACACTAACGCTAACCCTAACCATAAACACTAAACCCTAACCCTAACCCAACCCTAACCCTAACACTAAACCCTAAACCCTAACACTAACCCTAACCCTAAAGCCTAAACCCTAACTGTAACACTAACCCTAACCCTAAACCCTAACCCTGAAATGTAAACACTAACCCTCCCCTATTCCTAACCCTAACCCGAACCCTAACCCTAACCCTAACCCTAACCCTAATCCTAACCCTAACCCTATCCCTAAAACCTAACCCTAACCCTAACCCTAACCCTAACCCTAACTCTATCCCTAACCCTAACCCTAACCCTAACCCTAACCCTAACCCTATCCCTAAAACCTAACCCTAACCCTAACCCTAACCCTAACCCTAACCCTAACCATAAACACTAAACCCTAACCCTAACCCTAACCCTAACCCTAACCCTAAACCCTAAACCCTAACACTAACCCTAACCCTAAAGCCTAAACACTAACTCTAACCCTAACCCTAACCCTAAACCCTAAACCCTAACCTTAACCCTAACCCTAAACCTAAACCGTAACCCTAACCCTAACCCTATCCCTAAAACCTAACCCTAACCCTAACACTAATTCTAACCCTAACCCTAACCCTAACCCTATCCCTAAACCCTAACCCTAAAATGTAAACACTAACCCTCCCCTATTCCTAACCCTAACCCTAACCGTAACCCTAACCCTAAACCCTAACCTAACCTGATCCCTAACCCTAACACTGTCGCTAAACCTAACTCTGACCGTTACCGTCTCTCCAAACTTAACTCTAACCCTCACCCTGTCACTAACCCTGTCCCTAAACCTAAACTTAAGCATCAGACAAAACCTAAACTTAATATAACCCTAACAGTAAACCTAACCATGTCCCAAACCCTAATCCTGTCCCTAACCCTAAAACTAATTCTAACCCTAACCCTAACCCTAACCCTAAACCCTAAACCCTAACCTTAACCCTAACCCTAAACCTAAACCGTAACCCTAACCCTAACCCTATCCCTAAAACCTAACCCTAACCCTAACCCTAACCCTAACCCTAACCTAACCCTAACCCTAACCCTAACACTGTCGCTAAACCTAACTCTGACACTTACCGTCTCTCTATGTTTAACTCTAACCCTCACCCTGTAACTAACCCTGTCCCTAAACCTAACCTTAACCATCAGCCAAAACCTAAACTTAACTATAACCCTGACACTAAACCTAACCATGGCTCAAACCCGAAACGTGTACCTAACCCTAACCCTAACCCTAACCCTAACCCTAACCCTAACCCTATCCCTAAAACCTGACCCTAACCCTAACCCTAACCCTAACCCTAACCCTATCCCTAAAACCTAACCCTAACCCTAACCCTAACCCTAACCCTAACCCTAACTCTAACCCTAACCCTAACCCTAACCCTATCCCTAAACCCTAACCCTAAAATGTAAACACTATCCCTCCCCTATTCCTAACCCTAACACTAACTCTAACCCTAACCCTAACCTAACCCTAACCCTAACCCTAACACTGTCGCTAAACCTAACTCTGACCCTTACCGTCTCTCTATCTTTAACTCTAACACTCACCCTGTAACTAAACCTGTCCCTAAACCTAACCTTAACCATCAGCCAAAACCTAAACTTAACTATAACCCTAACACTAAACCTAACCATGTCTCAAACCCAAAACGTGTACCTAACCCTAACCATAACCTTAACCCTAACACTAAACCCGAAACCCTAACACTAACCCTAACCCTAAACCTAAACCCTAAACCCAAACCCTAACACTAACGCTAACCCTAACCATAAACACTAAACCCTAAACCTAACCCAACCCTAACCCTAACCCTAAACCCTAAACCCTAACACTAACCCTAACCCTAAAGCCTAAACCCTAACTGTAACACTAACGCTAACCCTAAACCCTAAACCCTAACAATAACCTAACCCTAAAGCCTAAACCCTAACTCTAACCCTAACCCTAACCCTAAACCCTAAACCCTAACACTAACCTAACCCTAAAGCCTAAACCATAACTCTAACCCTAACCCTAACCCTAAACCCTAAACCCTAACCCTAACCCTATCCCTAAAACCTAACCCTAACACTAACCCTAAGCCTAACCCTAACTCTAACCCTAACCCTAACACTAACCCTATCCCTAAACCCTAACCCTAACCCTAACCCTAATGCCTAAACCCTAACTCAAACCCTAACCCTAACCCTAAAACCTAACCCTGAAATGTAAACACTAACCCTCCCCTATTCCTAACCCTAACCCTAACCCTAACCCTAAACCCTAACCTAACCTGAACCCTAATCCTAACACTGTCGCTAAACCTAACTCTGACCCTTACCGTCTCTCCAACCTTAACTCTAACCCTCACCGTCACTAACCCTGTCCCTAAACCTAAACTTAAGCATCAGACAAAACCTAAACTTAATATAACCCTAACAGTAAACCTAACCATGTCCCAAACCCTAATCCTGTCCCTAACCCTAAACCTAATGCTAACCCTAACCCTAACCGTAACCCTAAACCCTAAACCCTAACCTTAACCCTAACCCTAAACCTAAACCGTAACCCTAACCCTAACCCTATCCCTAAAACCTAACCCTAACCCTAACCCTAACCCTAACCCTAACCTCACCGTAACCCTAACCTTAACACTGTCGCTAAACCTAACTCTGACGCTTACCGTCTCTCCAACCTTAACTCTAACCCTCACCCTGTCACTAACCCTGTCCCTAAACCTAAACTTAAGCATCAAACAAAACCTAAACTTAATATTACCCTAACAGTAAACCTAACCATGTCCCAAACCCTAATCCTGTCCCTAACCCTAACCCTAACCCTAACCCTAACACTAACCCTAACCCTAAACCTAAACACTAAACCCAAAACCTAACCCTAACGCTAACCCTAACCATAAACACTAAACCCTAACCCTAACCCTAACCCTAACCCTAACCCTAAATCCTAAACCCTAACACTAACCCTAACCCTAAAGCCTAAACCCTAACTCTAACCCTAACCCTAACCCTAAACCCTAAAACCTAACCTTAACCCTAACCCTAAACCTAAACCGTAACCCTAACCCTAACCCTATCCCTAAAACCTAACCCTAACCCTAACACTAACTCTAACCCTAACCCTAACCCTAACCCTATCCCTAAACCCTAACCCTAAAATGTAAACACTAACCCTCCCCTATTCCTAACCCTAACCCTAACCCTAACCCTAAACCCTAATTTAACCTGATCACTAACCCTAACACTGTCGCTAAACCTAACTCTGACCGTTACCGTCTCTCCAAACTTAACTCTAACCCTCACCCTGTCACTAACCCTGTCCCTAAACCTAAACTTAAGCATCAGACAAAACGTAAACTTAATATAACCCTAACAGTAAACCTAACCATGTCCCAAACCCTAATCCTGTCCCTAACCCTAAAACTAATTCTAACCCTAACCCTAACCCTAACCCTAAACCCTAAACCCTAACCTTAACCCTAACCATAAACCTAAACCGTAACACTAACCCTAACCCTATCCCTAAAACCTAACCCTAACCCTAACCCTAACCCTAACCTAACCCTAACCCTAACCATAACACTGTCGCTAAACCTAACTCTGTACCTTACCGTCTCTCTAACTTTAACTCTAACCCTCACCCTGTAACTAACCCTGTCCCTAAACCTAACCTTAACCATCAGCCAAAACCTAAACTTAACCATAACCCTAACACTAAACCTAAACATGTCTCAAACCCGAATCGTGTACCTAACACTAACCCTAAACTTAACCCTAACCCGAAACCCGAAACCCTAACCGTAACCCTAACCCTAACCCTAAACCGTAAGCCCTAACTCGAACCCTAACCCTAACCCTAAAGCCTAAATCCTAACTCTAACCCTAACCCTAACCCTAACCCTAACCCTATCCCTAAACCCTAACCCTAAAATGTAAACACTAACCCTCCCCTATTCCTAACTCTAACCCTAACCCTAACCCTAAACCCTAACCTGACCTGATCCCTAACACTAACACTGTCGCTAAACCTAACTCTGACCCTTACCGTCTCTCTAAACTTAACTCTAACCCTCACCCTGTCACTAAACCTGTCCCTAAAACTAACCTTAACCATCAGCCAAAACCAAAATTTAACTATAACCCTACACTAAACCTAACCATTTCCGAAACCCTAATCCTGCCCCTAACCCTAAACCTAACCCTAACCATAACCCTAACCCTAAATCCTAAACCCTAACCCTAACCCTAACCCTAAACCCTAACTCTAACCCTAACCCTAACCCTAACACTGTCGCTAAACCTAACTCTGACCCTTACCGTCTCTCTATCTTTAAATCTAACCCTCACCCTGTAACTAACCCTGTCCCTAAACCTAACCTCAACCATCAGCCAAAACCTAAAGTTAACTATAACCCTAACACTAAACCTAACCATGTCTCAAACCCGAAAAGTGTACCTAACCCTAACCCTAACACTAAACTCGAAACCCTAACACTAACCCTAACCCTAAACCTAAACACTAAACCCAAACCCTAACCCTAACGCTAACCCTAACCATAAACACTAAACCCTAACTCTAACCCTAACCCTAACCCTAACCCTAAACCCTAAACCCTAACACTAACCCTAACCCTAAAGCCTAAACCCTAACTCTAACCCTAACCCTAACCCTAAACCCTAAACCCAAACCCTAACCCTATCCCTAAAACCTAACCCTAACCCTAACCCTAATCCTAACGCTAACTCTATCCCTAACCCTAACCCTAACCCTATCCCTAAACCCTAACCCTAAAATGTAAACACTAACCCTCCCCTATTCCTAACCCTAACCCTAACCCTAACCCTAAACCCTAACCTAATCTGATCCCTAACCCTAACACTGTCGCTAAACCTAACTCTGACGCTTACCGTCTCTCCAACCTTAACTCTAACCCTCACCCTGTCACTAACCCTGTCCCTAAACCTAAACTTAAGCATCAGACAAAACCTAAACTTAATATAACCCTAACAGTAAACCTAACGATGTCCCAAACCTTAATCCTGTCCCTAACCCTAAACCTAATGCTAACCCTAACCCTAACCCTAACCCTAAACCCTAAACCCTAACCTTAACCCTAACCCTAAACCTAAACCGTAACCCTAACACTAACCCTATCCCTAAAACCTAACCCTAACCCTAACCCTAACCCTAACCCTAACCCTAACCCTAACCTTAACCCTAACACTAAACCCGAAACCCTAACACTAACCCTAACCCTAAACCTAAACCCTAAACCCAAACCCTAACCCTAACGCTACTCGTAACCATAAACACTAAATCCTAACCCTAACCCTAACCCTAAACCTAACCCTAAACCCTAAACCCTAACACTAACCCTAACCCTAAAGCCTAAACCCTAACTCTAACCCTAACCCTAACACTAAACCCTAAACCCTAACCTTAACCCTAACCCTAAACCTAAACCGAAACCGTAACCCTAACCCTAACCCTAACCCTAACTCTAACCCTAACCCTAACCCTAACCCTATCCCTAAACCCTAACCCTAAAATGTAAACACTAACCCTCCCCTATTCCTAACCCTAACCCTAAACCTAACACTAAACCCTAACCTAACCTGATCCCTAACCCTAACACTGTCGCTAAACCTAACTCTGACCCTTACCGTCTCTCCAACCTTAACTCTAACCCTCACCCTGTCACTAACCCTGTCCCTAAACCTAAACTTAAGCATCAGACAAAACCTAAACTTAATATAACCCTAACAGTAACCCTAACCATGTCCCAAACCCTAATCCTGTCCCTAACACTAACCCTAACCCTAACCCTAACCCTAAACCCTAACGCTAACCCTAACCCTAACCTAACCCTAACCCTAACCCTAACACTGTCGCTAAACCTAACTCTGACCCTTACCGTCTCTCTATCTTTAACTCTAACCCTCACCCTGTAACTAACCCTGTCCCTAAACCTAACCTTAACCATCAGCCAAAACCTAAACTTAACTATAACCCTAACACTAAACCTAACCATGTCTCAAACCTGAAACGTGTACCTAACCCTAACGCTAACCTTAACCCTAACACTAAACCCGAAACCCTAACACTAACCCTAACCCTAAACCTAAACCCTAAACCCAAACCCTAACACTAACGCTAACCCTTACCATGAACACTAAACCCTAAACCTAACCCTAACCCTAACCCTTACCCTAAACCCTAAACCCTAACACTAACCCTAACCCTAAAGCCTAAACCCTAACTCTAACCCTAACCCTAACCCTAAACCCTAAACCCTAACCTTAACCCTAATCCTAAACCTAAACCGTAACCCTAACCCTAAACCTATCCCTAAAACCTAACCCTACCCTAACCCTAACCCTAACTCTAACCCTAACCCTAACCCTAACCCTATCTCTAAACCCTAAACCTAAAATGTAAACACTAACCCTCTCCTATTCCTAACCCTAACCCTAACCCTAAACCCTAACCTAACCTGATCCCTAACACTAACACTGTCGCTAAACCTAACTCTGACCCTTACCGTCTCTCCAACCTTAACTCTAACCCTCACCCTGTCACTAAGCCTGTCCCTAAACCTAAACTTAAGCATCAGGCAAAACCTAAACTTAATATTACCCTAACAGTAAACCTAACCATGTCCCAAACCCTAATCCTGACCCTAACCCTAGCCCTAACACTAACCCTAATCCTAAACCTAAACACTAAACCCAAACCCTAACCCTAACGCTAACCCTAACCATAAACACTAAACCCTAACCCTAACCCTAACCCTAACCCTAACACTAAACCCTAAACCCTAACACTAACCCTAACCCTAAAGCCTAAACCCTAACTCTAACCCTAACCCTAACCCTAAACCCTAAACCCTAACCTTAACCCTAACCCTAAACCTAAACCGTAACCCTAACCCTAACCCTATCCCTAAAACCTAACCCTAACCCTAACCCTAACTCTAACCCTAACCCTAACCCTAACCCTATCCCTAAACCCTAACCCTAAAATGTAACCACTAACCCTCCCCTATTCCTAACCCTAACCCTAACCCTAAACCCTAAACCCTAACCTTAACCCTAACCCTAAACCTAAACCGTAACCCTAACCCTAACCCTATCCCTAAAACCTAACCCTAACCCTAACCCTAACCCTAACCCTAACCTAACCCTAACCGTAACCCTAACACTTGCTAAACCTAACTCTGACCCTTACCGTCTCTCTATCTTTAACTCTAAACCTCACCCTGTAACTAACCCTGTCCCTAAACCTAACCTTAACCATCAGCCAAAACCTAAACTTAACTATAACCCTAACACTAAACCTAACCATGTCTCAAACCCGAAACGTGTTACTAACCCTAATCCTAACCTTAACCCTAACACTAAACCCGAAACCCTAACACTAACCCTAACCCTAAACCTAAACCCTAAACCCAAACCCTAACCCTAACGCTAACCCTAACCATAAACACTAAACCCTAAACCTAAACCTAACCCTAACCCTAACCCTAAACCCTAAACCCTAACACTAACCCTAACCCTGAAGCCTAAACCCTAACTCTAACCCTAACCCTAAACCTAAACCCTAAACCCTAACACTAACCCTAACCCTAAACCTAAACCCTAAACCCAAACCCTAACCCTAACGCTAACCCTAACCATAAACACTAAACCCTAAACCTAAACCTAACCCTAACCCTAACCCTAAACCCTAAACCCTAACATTAACCCTAACCTTAACCTAAACCGTAACCCTAACCCTAACCCTATCCCTAAAACCTAACCCTAACCCTAACCCTAACCCTAACCCTAACTCTAACTCTAACCCTAACCCTAACCCTAACACTAAACCCTAAACCCAAACACAAACCCTAACCCTAAAGCCTAAACCCTAACTCTAACCCTAACCCTAACCCTAACCCTAAACCCTAACATTAACCCTAACCCTAACCCTAAACCCTAAACCCTAACCCTAACCCTATCCCTAAAACCTAACCCTAACCCTAACCCTAACCCTAACCCTAAATCTAACCCTAACCCTAACCCTTACCCTATCCCTAAACCCTAACCCTAAAATGTAAACACTATCCCTCCCCTATTCCTAACCCTAACCCTAACCCTAACCCTAAACCCTAACCTAACCTTATCCCTAACCCTAACACTGTCGCTAAACCTAACTCTGACGCTTACCGTCTCTCCAACCTTAACTCTAACCCTCACCCTGTCACTAACCCTGTCCCTAAACCTAAACTTAAGCATCAGACAAAACCTAAACTTAATATTACCCTAACAGTAAACCTAACCATGTCCCAAACCCTAATCCTGTCACTAACCCTAACCCTAACCCTAACCCTAACACTAACCCTAAACCTAAACCTAAACACTAAACCCAAAACCTAACCCTAACGCTAACCCTAACCATAAACACTAAACCCTAACCCTAACCCTAACCCTAACACTAAACCCTAAACCCTAACACTAACCCTAACCCTAAAGCCTAAACACTAACTCTAACCCTAACCCTAACCCTAAACCCTAAACCCTAATCTTAACCCTAACCCTAAACCTAAACCGTAACCCTAACCCTAACCCTATCCCTAAAACCTAACCCTAACCCTAACACTAATTCTAACCCTAACCCTAACCCTAACCCTATCCCTAAACCCTAACCCTAAAATGTAAACACTAACCCTCCCCTATTCCTAACCCTAACCCTAACCCTAACCCTAAACCCTAACCTAA
>CM063089.1:113857279-113867279 GCA_031876335.1 Hipposideros larvatus | reverse complement strand
CCCTAACCATAACCCTAACCCTAAATCCTAAACCCTAACCCTAACCCTAACCCTAAACCCTGACTCTAACCCTAACCCTAACCCTAACACTGTCGCTAAACCTAACTCTGACACTTACCGTCTCTCTATCTTTAAATCTAACCCTCACCCTGTAACTAACCCTGTCCCTAAACCTAACCTCAACCATCAGCCAAAACCTAAAGTTAACTATAACCCTAACACTAAACCTAACCATGTCTCAAACCCGAAAAGTGTACCTAACCCTAACCCTAACACTAAACTCGAAACCCTAACACTAACCCTAACCCTAAACCTAAACACTAAACCCAAACCCTAACCCTAACGCTAACCCTAACCATAAACACTAAACCCTAACCCTAACCCTAACCCTAACCCTAAACCCTAAACCCTAACACTAACCATAATCCTAAAGCCTAAACCCTAACTCTAACCCTAACCCTAACCCTAAACCCTAAACCCTAACCCTAACCCTATCCCTAAAACCTAACCCTAAACCTAACCCTAACCCTAACCCTAACTCTATCCCTAATCCTAACCCTAACCCTATCCCTAAACCCTAACCCTAAAATGTAAACACTAACCCTCCCCTATTCCTAACCCTAACCTTAACCCTAACCCTAAACCTAAACCGTAACCCTAACACTAACCCTATCCCTAAAACCTACCCCTAACCCTAACCCTAACCCTAACCCTAACCCTAACCCTAACCCTATCCCTAAACCCTAACCCTAAAATGTAAACACTAACCCTCCCCTATTCCTAACCCTAACCCTAACCCTAACCCTAAACCCTAACCTAACCTGATCCCTAACCCTAACACTGTCGCTAAACCTAACTCTGTCCTTACCGTCTCTCCAACCTTAACTCTAACCCTCACCCTGTCACTAACCCTGTCCCTAAACCTAAACTTAAGCATCAGACAAAACCTAAACTTAATATAACCCTAACAGTAACCCTAACCATGTCCCAAACCCTAATCCTGCCCCTATCCCTAACCCTAATCATAACCATAACCCTAACCCTAAATCCTAAACCCTAACCCTAACCCTAACCCTAAACCCTAACTCTAACCCTAACCCTAACCTAACCCTAACCCTAACCCTAACACTGTCGCTAAACCTAACTCTGACCCTTACCGTCTCTCTATCTTTAACTCTAACCCTCACCCTGTAACTAACCCTTTCCCTAAACCTAACCTTAACCATCTGCCAAAACCTAAACTTAACTATAACCCTAACACTAAACCTAACCATGTCTCAAACCCGAAACGTGTACCTAACCCTAACCCTATCCTTAACCCTAACACTAAACCCGAAACCCTAACACTAACCCTAACCCTAAACCTAAACCCTAAACCCAAACCCTAACCCTAACGCTAACCCTAACCATGAACACTAAACCCTAAACCTAACCCTAACCCTAACCCTAACCCTAAACCCTAAACCCTAACACTAACCCTAACCCTAAAGCCTAAACCCTAACTCTAACCCTAACCCTAACCCTAAACCCTAAACCCTAACCTTAACTCTAACCGTAAACCTAAACCGTAACCCTAACCCTAAACCTATCCCTAAAACCTAACCCTACCCTAACCCTAATCCTAACTCTAACCCTAACCCTAACCCTAACCCTATCCCTAAACCCTAACCCTAAAATGTAAACACTAACCCTCCCCTATTCCTAACCCTAACCCTAACCCTAACCCTAAACCCTAACTAACCTGATCCCTAACCCTAACACTGTCGCTAAACCTAACTCTGACCCTTACCGTCTCTCCAACCTTAACTCTAACCCTCACCCTGTCACTAACCCTGTCCCTAAACCTAAACTTAAGCATCAGGCAAAACCTAAACTTAATATTACCCTAACAGTAAACCTAACCATGTCCCAAACCCTAATCCTGTCCCTAACCCTAACCCTAACACTAACCCTAACCCAAAACCTAAACACTAAACCCAAACCCTAACCCTAACGCTAACCCTAACCATAAACACTAAACCCTAACCCTAACCCTAACCCTAAACCTAACACTAAACCCTAAACCCTAACACTAACCCTAACCCTAAAGCCTAAACCCTAACTCTAACCCTAACCCTAACCCTAAACCCTAAACCCTATCCCTAACCCTATCCCTAAACCCTAACCTTAACCCTAACCCTAAACCTAAACCGTAACTCTAACCCAAACCCTATCCCTAAATCTAACCCTAACCCTAACCCTAACTCTAACCCTAACACTAACCCTAACACAAAACCTAACCATGTCTCAAACGCTAATCCTGTACCTAAACCTAACCCTAAACCCTAAACACTAACCCTAACCCTAACCTTACCTTAAACCCTAACCCTAACCCTAAACCTATCCCTAAACCCTAACCCTAACCTAACCCTAACCCTAACCCTAACACTGTCACTAAACCTAACTCTGACTCTTACCATCTCTCTAACCTTAATTCTAACCCGCACCCTGTCATTAAAACCTGTCCCTAAACCTAACCTTAACCATCAGCCAAAACCTAAACTTCACTATAACCCTAACACTAAACCTAACCATGTCCCAAACCCGAATCGTGTCCCTAACCCTAACCCTAACCCTAACCCGAAACACGAAACCCTAACCCTAACCCTAACCCTAACACTAAGCCTGTCACTAATACTAACAATATCACTCAACCTAATCTGTTTCTAACCATAACGCTAACCTTAACCTTAACTCTGCCTCTAATATTAACACTAACCCTAACACTGTCGCTAAACCTAACTCTGACCCTTACCGTCTCTCCACCCTTAACTCTAACCCTCACCCTGTCAATAAACCTGTCCCTAAACCTAAACTTAAGCATCAGACAAAACCTAAACTTAACTATAACCCTAACACTAAACCTAACCATGTCCCAATCCATAATCCTGTCCCTAAACCTAACCCTAACCCTAACCCTAACCCTAAACCCTAACCCTAACCCTAACCCTAAACCTAAACCCTAACCCTAACCCTAACCCTAACCCAAACCGGAAACCCTAAACCCTAACCCTAACCCTAACCCTAACCCTAACCAAAAACCCTAAACACTAAACCCTAAACCCTAACCCTAAACCTAACCCTAACATTAAACCCTAAACCTAACCATAACACTAACCCTAACCCAAACCCTAAACTTAACCCTAACCCTAATCCTAACTCTAACACTCACTGTGTCCCTAAACTATCCCTGCCCCTGTAGCTAAACCTTTTCCTAACCCAAAACCTAAACCTAAACGTATCCCTAGCCCTAACTCTAAATGGAGCCCTAACACTCTTCCCAACTCTGTCCCTAACCCTAATCCTAACACGAACCCTAACCCTAATGCTAACCCAAACCCTAACTCTGTCCTTCAACACTAAACCTAAAACTAACCCTAATTCTAACCGTGTCTCTAAACCTAATCCTAGTTCTAATCCTGTCCCTTACCCTAAAGCAAACTCTGTCGGTAACCCTAACCCTAAACCTAACTTCATCCTGTTTATAAACCTAACCCTAATGTCACCGTGGAGCTGCCGATTCGAATGCTCCTGTGCACTGAGCCTTTCACGTCATAAGGAAGTGTCTCGAATGCTAAGACCCGAGGGAATGATCTCAGTACAACTTCCTTATCCGGTGGTCTCGGAATGCTGAGTCCATCCGGGGGATCATACGTACATGTGAAAGCAAAACTTGTGTTTGATCACAATGAGTTTTGGCGAAGCAGCTGCCAGACAAATAGAATCAACTCCCTGTGTATAGATATTCAAATTGACTTCTTGGTGGCAGTTGTAAAGAAAAGCTATGCGCCCACAGTATTAAGGCTTGGGCCTCAGAGATGAGAACACTGGCCCACAGAAACTCTATTTTTGGCTCTGGAGTTTCTTAACTCTTCGCCATCTAACTGTAGTTCCCCAGCCGATGTCACGTGAGACGTGATACCCTAACACTAACCCTAACCGTGTCCTCCATTCTAACCCAAACCTTAACACTAAACGTAACCCAGAAACTGTCCCTTACATGAACCGTAACCTTAGCCATGTTCCTAACTGTAACACTAACTCTGCCCTCAACCCTAGCTATGCCCCTAACCCTAACCCTAACATATCCTAACCTGAACCCAAACCTTACCCTAATCCTACAGCAAACCTTGTCCTGCCCTGACTCTGTCCTGAACACTAACCCTGACCCTAATCATAACCCTGTCCTTAACCCTAAATGTAAACCTAACTCTGTCCCTAAGCTTAACCCTAAACCTAACACTAACTATGTTCCTTACCCGAACTCTGTCCCGAACCCTAAAACAAACCCTAAACCAAACCCTAACCTTAAAAGTATTCCTAAACCTAACACTACCCTTAACTCTGTTTTGAACCCTAATTTAAATATAACCGTGCCTCTCATCCTAACCGTAACTCTAACCTTGTTTCTAACCCTACCCCTAGACCTATCCCTAACCTTAATGTTAACCTTAACTTGAGCGCTGACCCTAACTTTAACCCTAAACCTAACACTGTCCATAAACCTAACCCTAATTTTGTCCCTAACCCTAACTGTAACCCTAAACTTAAAATTAACACTAACCCTGGCAGTGTCCCTAAACTTCATCTTGTCTCTAACCCTAATCCTGTCCCTAACCTTAACCTTGTCTCTAACTCTAAGACCTCCCCTATGTCAAATGAAAACCCCAATTGTATTCCTCACCCTCATGCGATCCCTAACCCATCCGTGTGCCTACCATGCATACGGTTCTTAATCCAAACCCTGTTATCGTAACCCTTTTCCTAAACCGAAATCTGAAAATAACCCTTTTTCTAAACTTCACACAAACTCCAAAACTAACCTTCTCCCTAAACTTAACCCTGTAGCTAACCCTAACCCTAACCCTAACAACTGCACTAACCCTAACCCTGTTTTTACACTTACTCATAACCAATTTTGTAACTCTAACCCGAAACCTGTCTCTACCCCTAACACTAATCCTACCCTAACCTGTCCCTAACACTGAATCTCAGCCAAACCCATACGCTAAACCAAACCGTGTCTTTATCACTAACCCTAAACCTTACACTAAGCTTAACTGTGTCCCTAATTTTAACGGAAACCCTAATCCTAACCAGAACACTAGCCTGTCTTTAACCATAACCCTAAATGTAAATCGAACTGTAAACCTAACCTTAGCCCTGACCCTAAAACTAACACTAACCGTTAACCTGTCCCTAAACTTAACGCTAAGAGTAACCTTAAATCTAACCATGTCGGTAAAGCTAAGCGTATCTCTAACCGTGACCCTAATTGTGTCATAAACCCTAACCCTAATCCAATCCATAAGCCTGTTCCTACTCTTAAACCTAACTCTGTACCTATCCCTAATCAAACCCTAACACTGACCCTGTTCCTGTCCCTAACGTTAACCCTAAACCTATCCTTAATCCTAACCGTTCCCCTAACTCTAATTCGAACCCTAACTCTAATCCTACTTCAGACCTAACCCTGACACTAACATACACCTCAACCCTAGCCCTAATCTGGTTCCTAACCCTAAACCTAACTGTAACCTGTCCCTAATCTTAACCTAAATCTTACCTATAACTTGACCCTAACCCTGACCATACCTGTCTCTAACCCTGACCCTAACTTTAAACCTGTTTCTAATCCCAACCCTAACCATAACCATATCCCTATCCCTGTGCCTGACCCTATCCCTACCCTACTCCGAAGGCCACCCTGCCTCTAACACTAACCCTAGCCCTAAACTGAAACCTAACACAAAACTCAACTCCAAACCTAACCCTGACACTGTCTCTAAACCTAACATTAACCCTAACAGTAAGCCTGTCACTAATACTAACACTATCACACAACCTAATCTGTTTCTAACCATAACGCTAACCTTAACCCTAACTCTGCCTCTAATATTAACCCTAACCCTAACACTGTCGCTAAACCTAACTCTGACCCTTACTGTTTCTCTAACCTTAACTCTAACCCTCACCCTGTCACTAATCCTGTCCCTAACCCTAACCTTAACCATCAGCCAAAACCTAAACTTAACTACAACCCTAACACTGAACTTAACCATGTCCCAAACCCGAATCGTGTCCCTAACCCTAAACCTAACCCTAACCATAACCCTATCCCTAAATCCTAAACCCTAACCCTAACCCTAACCTTACCTTAAACCCTAACCCTAACCTTAAACCTATCCCTACACCCTAACCCTAACCGAACCCTAACCCTAACCCTGACACTGTCACTAAACCTAACTCTGACCCTTACCATCTCTCTAACCTTAATTCTAACCCTCACCCTGTCATTAACCATGTCACTAAACCTAACCTTAACCATCAGCCAAAACCTAAACTTCACTATAACCCTAACACTAAACCTAACCATGTCCCAAACCCGAATCGTGTCCCTAACCCTAACCCTAACCCTAACCCGAAACACGAAACCCTAACTCTAACCCTAACCCTAACACTAAGCCTGTCACTAATACTAACACTATCACTCAACCTAATCTGTTTCTAACCATAACGCTAACCTTAACCCTAACTCTGCCTCTAATATTAACCCTAACCCTAACACTGTCGCTAAACCTAACTCTGACCCTTACCGTCTCTCCACCCTTAACTCTAACCCTCACCCTGTCAATAAACCTGTCCCTAAACCTAAACTTAAGCATCAGACAAAACCTAAACTTAACTATAATCCTAACACTAAACCTAACCATGTCGCAAACCCTAATCCTGTCCCTAACCCTAACCCTAACCCTAACCCCAACCCTAAACCCTAACCCTAACCCTAAACCTAACCCTAACCCTAACCCTAAACCCTAAACACTAAACCCTAAACCCTAACCCTAACCCTAACCCTAACATTAAACCCTAACCCTAACCATAACCCTAACCCTAACCCAAACCCTAAACTTAACCCTAACCCTAATCCTAACTCTAACACTCACTGTGTCCCTAAACTATCCCTGCCCCTGTAGCTAAACCTTTTCCTAACCCAAAACCTAAACCTAAACGTATCCCTAGCCCTAACTCTAAATGGAGCCCTAACACTCTTCCCAACTCTGTCCCTAACCCTAATCCTAACACGAACCCTAACCCTAATGCTAACCCAAACCCTAACTCTGTCCTTCAACACTAAACCTAAAACTAACCCTAATTCTAACCGTGTCTCTAAACCTAATCCTAGTTCTAATCCTGTCCCTTACCCTAAAGCAAACTCTGTCGGTAACCCTAACCCTAAACCTAACTTCATCCTGTTTATAAACCTAACCCTAATGTCACCGTGGAGCTGCCGATTCTAATGCTCCTGTGCACCGAGCCTTTCACGTCATAAGGAAGTGTCTCGAATGCTAAGACCCGAGGGAATGATCTCAGTACAACTTCCTTATCCGGTGGTCTCGGAATGCTGAGTCCATCCGGGGGATCATACGTACATGTGAAAGCAAAACTTGTGTTTGATCACAATGAGTTTTGGCGAAGCAGCTGCCAGACAAATAGAATCAACTCCCTGTGTATAGATATTCAAATTGACTTCTTGGTGGCAGTTGTAAAGAAAAGCTATGCGCCCACAGTATTAAGACTTGGGCCCCAGAGATGAGAACACTGGCCCACAGAAACTCTATTTTTGGCTCTGGAGTTTCTTAACTCTTCGCCATCTAACTGTAGTTCCCCAGCCGATGTCACGTGAGACGTGATACCCTAACACTAACCCTAACCGTGTCCTCCATTCTAACCCAACCCTTAACACTTAACGTAACCCAGAAACTGTCCCTTACATGAACCGTAACCTTAGCCATGTTCCTAACTGTAACACTAACTCTGCCCTCAACCCTAGCTATGCCCCTAACCCTAACCCTAACATATCCTAACCTGAACCCAAACCTTACCCTAATCCTACAGCAAACCTTGTCCTGCCCTGACACTGTCCTGAACACTAACCCTGACCCTAATCATAACCCTGTCCTTAACCATAAATGTAAACCTAACTCTGTCCCTAAGCTTAACCCTAAACCTAACACTAACTATGTTCCTTACCCGAACTCTGTCCCGAACCCTAAAACAAACCCTAAACCAAACCCTAACCTTAAAAGTATTCCTAAACCTAACACTACCCTTAACTCTGTTTTGAACCCTAATTTAAAAATAACCGTGCCTCTCATCCTAACCGTAACTCTAACCTTGTTTCTAACCCTACCCCTAGACCTATCCCTAACCTTAATGTTAACCTTAACTTGAGCGCTGACCCTAACTTTAACCCTAAACCTAACACTGTCCATAAACCTAACCCTAATTTTGTCCCTAACCCTAACTGTAACCCTAAACTTAAAATTAACACTAACCCTGACAGTGTCCCTAAACTTCATCTTGTCTCTAACCCTAATCCTGTCCCTAACCTTAACCTTGTCTCTAACTCTAAGACCTCCCCTATGTCAAATGAAAACCCCAATTGTATTCCTCACCCTCATGCGAACCCTAAGCCATCCGTGTGCCTACCATGCATACGGTTCTTAATCCAAACCCTGTTATCGTAACCCTTTTCCTAAACCGAAATCTGAAAATAACCCTTTTTCTAAACTTCACACAAACTCCAAAACTAACCTTCTCCCTAAACTTAACCCTGTAGCTAACCCTAACCCTAACCCTAACAACTGCACTAACCCTAACCCTGTTTTTACACTTACTCATAACCAATTTTGTAACTCTAACCCGAAACCTGTCTCTACCCCTAACACTAATCCTACCCTAACCTGTCCCTAACACTGAATCTCACCCGAACCCATATCCTAAACCAAACCGTGTCTTTATCACTAACCCTAAACCTTACACTAAGCTTAACTGTGTCCCTAATTTTAACGGAAACCCTAATCCTAACCAGAACACTAGCCTGTCTTTAACCATAACCCTAAATGTAAATCGAACTGTAAACCTAACCTTAGCCCTGACCCTAAAACTAACACTAACCGTTAACCTGTCCCTAAACTTAACGCTAAGAGTAACCTTAAATCTAACCATGTCGGTAAAGCTAAGCGTATCTCTAACCGTGACCCTAATTGTGTCATAAACCCTAACCCTAATCCAATCCATAAGCCTGTTCCTACTCTTAAACCTAACTCTGTACCTATCCCTAATCAAACCCTAACACTGACCCTGTTCCTGTCCCTAACGTTAACCCTAAACCTATCCTTAATCCTAACCGTTCCCCTAACTCTAATTCGAACCCTAACTCTAATCCTACTTCAGACCTAACCCTGACACTAACATACACCTCAACCCTAGCCCTAATCTTGTTCCTAACCCTAAACCTAACTGTAACCTGTCCCTAATCTTAACCTAAATCTTACCTATAACTTGACCCTAACCCTGACCATACCTGTCTCTAACCCTGACCCTAACTTTAAACCTCTTTCTAATCCCAACCCTAACCATAACCATATCCCTATCCCTGTGCCTGACCCTATCCCTACCCTAATCCGAAGGCCAACCTGCCTCTAACACTAACCCTAGCCCTAAACTGAAACCTAACACAAAACTCAACTCCAAACCTAACCCTGACACTGTCTCTAAACCTAACATTAACCCTAACAGTAAGCCTGTCACTAATACTAACACTATCACACAACCTAATCTGTTTCTAACCATAACGCTAACCTTAACCCTAACTCTGCCTCTAATATTAACCCTAACCCTAACACTGTCGCTAAACTAACTCTGACCCTTACTGTTTCTCTAACCTTAACTCTAACCCTCACCCTGTCACTAATCCTGTCCCTAACCCTAACCTTAACCATCAGCCAAAACCTAAACTTAACTACAACCCTAACACTGAACTTAACCATGTCCCAAACCCGAATCGTGTCCCTAACCCTAAACCTAACCCTAACCATAACCCTATCCCTAAATCCTAAACCCTAACCCTAAACCTAACCTTACCTTAAACCCTAACCCTAACCTTAAACCTATCCCT